>CM071931.1:66034581-66123388 GCA_016081115.2 Rehmannia glutinosa | reverse complement strand
GTCAATTGTAGCTGAATTCCAAAATTCACATCTTCTATTGTGTCATATCAATATCTCTATTCAGGTTTTTTTCTTTCTTATAAAGTTTAGAAATCGAATTTTAATTCAGTTTTTTACACATAATGTCCTGTTTTTCCTTCTCTGACTTCAATCGCAATTTACCTTTCTGTTTGACTTATTATGATTGATTGATTAATTTGATTTTGAATGGCTTATTATGTGGTAAAGTACCTTGAACCACATATTTCTTTTGTTTGAATGTTGATTTAAGTTGTTACGCATGTATTCCAGTAACAGTGTTGGATTAAGTTTATTTTCAGGTTGCAAAGTCCTGCTTTGTTCCAGTTCTTTTGGTCATGCCATTGATGATGATTTCATATTAACCCCATCACTCCGTCAGATATTTGATGCTTATGTGGTATGTTTTTCATGTTATAATCTTTTCCGTTTTGTTTATGATTTGGTTTGGATTAGTTTTCTTTGAATTGTGCTTTTCTGCTGTTATACCTTCCATAATTGTTTGGTATTTTTGCTTGTTGATGCATTTTTGGTTAACCAGTAGATCCTCAAACGTTTCCCCGTTCTTCAAATGTGGAAATCAATTGGCAATTTGGCATTAATTGACAATTAGGTATAAAACTAGACATTTCTTCATTTGACGTTTCAATTTTCGAAACTTAAATGTAATTCATTTAACAGTGAAAGTAGAATGAACTATCTTTCACTACAAAGTTGTCAGATGCACCATTTTCATGCTCCAGGTTGTGAATAATTTATTCTAACGCCATCTTAACCACCTCTCTTTATTCCGCATATTTCCTCACTTTATGCTTTAATTTTGACTAAATCCACTTAGTTGCTATCAAGTTTTAATGAAATTCATTGTTGTCCTGGTATTTAATTATTGTAACTGGCCAGTTTGCTTGTATATATGGTAAGAGTCTGGTTCAGGTATTCACGAATCTTCTTCTATAATTGGATTACTGTTCATAAACTTCATTATGATAAGAGTCAAGTTTTATTTGGATTACTGTTCATACACTTTGTCGGCGTCCGTTCAACAAACAAAAATATACTTAAATGTAATATGTGGAAATGGGAATAGACTTTAATTCGTGGCTAATTTCAGCATTTTATACAAAATACCGAGTTGGAAGCTTCGATGGTTTTCTTTATGAGTGATTTTACATGTTTTTCTCTACTATTTTTCTCTTGCTTCTTTTCCTCATAAATGAGGCCTATTTATACCCATCTCATTAGTGGTTTTTAATAATCACTATTACACTTAACACTAAAATAATCTTAAAGGACACATGTCCTTCTGAGCGTGCATGTTGGCCAAGTGTTTGCCACTTTGCCGACTCATCTGGGGTTGTTATGCTGACAAGTGTCGCTTACTTGTGCTAATGGTGCACTTAATCTTCCTTAATTGGATAGTTATCCTTTGAATTTCCCGCCATAATCCGGCTCTAGTGAGCGAGCCCAACTCGTGCCATGTCATCGTGTCGCTTGCTGACGTCATCGGCTCGGCCCCGCCGCCCGTAGTCCTCATGCGCGCATGCCGAATGACCACGTGGACTAATTAGCTTCCAGGCTGTCTCGTGTCATCAATGGCCCGCAAATTTAATTCCGAGGAAGAGTTCCTGGTCGTATTTAAACTTTAATTCTAATGATGAACCTTAACGGGAAAGAGGAAAACCTCAAAAGTCACTCATCCCGACACTTGTCGCTTAGTAGTTAATGCCTGAAACGGCGCATTAATTGCAGTGTCATGATGGCGACACGTGGCCCTCTTGGATTTGGACCAACTCTACGCAGAACCGAAGAGGTGGGACAACTTTGCAGGTACATGGGGATGTGACATTTCTGATAATCTTTGAAATTGAAAAGACACGCCTTTTTGAGTTGGTGTCTCATTTTTCGAGGGAACTTAACCTATAAATACCCTTTCACTTTCCATTCTACACTTTTGCATTCATAATCTTCCGAGCAAGACTTTCGAGAGCAAGTAAAATTTCAGTCGGTCCTTAGAGTTTAGACTTGTAATTACTTAGGTATTTTTTTCCAAAACCCTCTCTCTTCTTTCGTCTAAACACATGTCCTCTTCTAAGATAGTTTTAGTCGTAGCTATAGTGTTGGGGGTTGAAAATCGAAGATCCTCCTTCTCCCTGCTTTCTTTTCTCTCTACCCAACTTCACCTCAGCACCCTGGGCCATGGGAGATTTCGAGCCTGATCATACGCCCGCTTGAAACTCGCTTGAGCGAACGCACACATTTTGATCCCGTGCCGCACCATCTATCGAGAGGGTGTCTTTTACGAGCCTGGTTAAATTTAGAAGAGTCCAAAGAAAGGCTGAACACCAATCCCCAAGATAACTGGCGAGGGGAAGAAGAGGACTTGGACCCACGAGCATGATCATGAGGAGTGGGGGTGCGGTGAGGCCTCCAGAAGGCTCAGGTTGCACGGCACGTCGGGCAGCGGGTGGGCCATCGTCATGGAGATGGTAGGCGGGAGGACCCCAACTACGTGTGGAGGCGGTGGAGACCTACCAATCAAAAATGATATACCCAAGATGTTAATGATTCCCTAATTGGGGCCCTCGCGTAAATGCAGGATTTCGACAGCGTACATTTTGGTTGCGGGCGGTGTGGAGTGCGAGCAATCACGAGGGGGTGTATGGCCGTATCCGTTCCCAGTCTTATATGGGTTGCGATTCCCCCTGCCCGTTGGTGCTCCACGGTGGTTTCGCAAATGGGGTCTTTCCACTGTCAGTGTGCACCTTCGTCTCCGATCGGATTATTATTTCTTTGGTCTTTGTTCCATCTAGAAGGGTACCCAGATCCCCGATTCGCCGAGATGAAAGAGTTGTTCGCCGGAAGGCGACCCCATCGGCAGACGAGGGCATCCATCGGGGTGGTACTATGTGCATACGAGGCCCGGATACCTAGACGGTTGGTTGAAGGCCTTCCACGGGAGCGGAGAATGGCGAGACCCGTGTCGGGGGAGAATCGATCCTCCATCCCCCTTCGGACTTCACATGTAGCTTCCATAAGTGTATTCTTCATTTTTTCTTCTTTTTTAGTAGCCTCATTTGACCTTGATTTTACCTTATTCGTGTGGAACCGGCCCTCCGTAGGTCCACTTTTACGCTTTTGTCCGCGGCTAGATAACATCCGGCCATGGGCCGAGGCGAAGGATCGAGATCTTGGCTACCAAGGCTCGTCTAGCCGCTGCTGCCTCTGGGTCCGCCTTACCCACCGATCCCAAGGCCGAAGAGGTGGCGAGGAGAGGCGTGGTGGTGGAAGAGGAGGCCGATGAGGAGCACGCGAGCCCACTCAAGCCGAGAGAGGGGCAAACTGACGAGCGGGGGCGGCAGGCTTTTGCACTGGCAGCGTAGGCGAGTCCCCGGCAAGGAGCTAGTCCTCCGGGAGTGAACGCCCATGCCAATCGAGCGGTGCGGACTCCTCGAGCAAATGAGAGGCAACGGGGCCCAAGGTGCGTTCTTTGTAACTCTTGAATTTATTTTCTTTGACTTCTCTTGTTTGTTTGTTTTTTACTTAATCAACCTTCTTGTAATCAAGGGGTAAGATGTCTTTGCCCATCTTCATTTAGCGTGGAATACGACCACCCGAGAACCGCAGGAAAGCGGTGGGGTCACCATTGGATGCCGAGGCGGCGGAGAGAAGAAATCTGGGCCGGTAAATGCCCCCGCCGAGGAGACCCGAATGGAGGGGCCCCACCCTGAGGAGAAGAGGGGCATTGTGATTCAAGAGCCCGGGCAGACAAAAGGACCGCCAACTCCCACCGGGTGCCTCGATTCGAATTCAACGAGGTGGGGTCCTGAGTGCCTTCTCTGACGACCTTAGTCGGGAGGGTCACTTCATTCCCCGAGCCAGGTGATGGAGGAGGCTCGCGAAAAAGGACGGATAAAGCGGATCACGGCCGATTGGTTCGTGGAGTTTGTCGTGTGCCCACACCCATGAGGAGCACCCCAAGGGAGCTGCAGGCGAGGCCGCCGCAAGGGATGTTCCGGCCTCGTGCTTGACCACGAGGCATTGAGCTTGATTACGCTCAATCGGCCGGGAGGACAGACTTGGAATATGCCATGGGTTGTTCGGGTAGGATTATCGGACTCCTATGGCACACGGTGGGGTGGCTCGTGACTTGGAGAAGAAGCACGCGGACTTGGAGAGACGACATATCAATTTGCAAGATGCTTACGCCACTCTCGAGGGTGCAGTGAGTCTCAAGACCAGGCAGAGGAGGCCGCGGCCGTGGCCAATCGAGAGAGAAGTCAGCCGTGAAAAAGCCAAGGCCGAAAGGACCAAGCCCGTAAGGCCAAGAAGAGCTCGGGCTTGAGTCGTAGAGTTGGATAAGGCAAAAACGCTCATGCCGGGAATTTGAGAGACGCCCCAAAGTCCGTAGGGGAGGCGGAGGAAGCTTCGAGAAGCAAGTGGAAGTGGCCCGAGTGGAGGCTATCCGGCCATAAAAGACTCGTGAGGAGTATGCCTTTTATGCCGACTCGGATAGCACACGCGACCGCATCGTGAGATCCTCCGGACCTCGGCGCCGGCAAGACCGTAGATGAGCCGAGGCTGAGCTTGCCCAACTAGACGCTGACCTTGATGCCATCCGCCTCGCTTTTTTGGGAGGCCTGGCGGCCGTGATGCCCATCCTCGAGAAGAACAAGTGGCTTCTAGTGAGCCTTTTGAGATCCTCTCCTCCTACTGGGGCTTGATCCTTTGTCTTTTGTTTTTGTCGTTTTTGTATTTTCCTTTTGGGTAGGCTAGATAACCTTGGGGCCTCTCGATGTAATGGGCTCCGGCCCCCCACTGTATATATTTTGCTTATTAAATGGAATTCCTTTTGGTCACTTGCAGCGTGCATTTGCATTTTCAAATTTTACTAAGTATTGTGCTCGTCTTTCTTTTTTGTTGTATGACTTGCTCCGTTTGCTTTCTTCTTATTTTTCAAGTATATGGCTCGATTTTCTTTTGCTCAAATGGCACGAGTAATGGGCTTTAAATGCCTCGGATTTATTCTCGCAAGTTTATGCTCGTAGCTTAAGCCGAGTCTTTGTTTTAGGTAGGCTTGCCTTTGGGCGAGCTTCCTTTATTTAAACGTGCAGGGACGTACCCGAGACGAGCGTCTGGGTACTTGGGCCGAGGCGATCGAAATGGCGCTCGGATCTTGGCCGAGACAAATGAGACGGCGCTCGGCACTTGGCTGAGGCGAATAAAAATTGCTCCCTTTTAGATTGCTCACAGAATATCAGATGAAAGGATATGTTTTCAGAATCGTATCTGAACCACAAGCTGTGTACTTTATTGATAGTACCTCTTAAGGTATGATACATTCCATGGATGTGCAAACTTTTCCCCAGTCAAGTACTCAAGCTCGTACGCTCCATTTGACATGACCTTACTGACTCGGAACGGACCTTCCCAGGTTGGTTTTAACGGGCTGGGTTCAATCCCGGTCAGCCTCTTTACAACGAGGTCGCCGACTCGGAACCTTCTTTCCTTTACTTTCGAATTGTAGTACCTTTCACTCCTTTGTTTATATACAACGTTTCTCATTTCGGCACTACACCTTTTCTCCTCCAAAATCCCGGCTGGCTTGAGTGCGGCTTCATTGTTTTCTTCGAAAAAATTCACAACTCTAAAAGTAGGGGCTCCAATTTCAACAGGATAACGGCCCTCGGCTCCATAAGCCGGGAAAAGACGCCTCTCCCATGGCCGCCGTGCGTTATTCTATACGACCACAAATACGGCAAAAAAAATTCGCAACTCTAAAAGTAGGGGCTCCATTTCGACAGGATAACGGCCTCGGCTCCATAAGCCAAGGAAAAAGGCGTCTCCTCCCGTGGCCGCTCCTGGCAGTTGTTCTATACGACCATAATACGCGCACTCCTCGGGCCAATTACCCTTAGATTCCTCCAACCTTGCTTTGAGTATATTTGAGTATTTTATTCACCGCTTCGACCGGCCGTTGATTGTGGGTGATACGGGTCGAGAAATGATTTTTAATGTGGAACCTTCACAAAATTTTGAAACCTCCGTTATCAAATTGTCTTCCACTATCTATGACAATCGAGTATGGTATCCCAAACCTATAGATAATGGACTTCCATACGAAGTTAACAATCCTTTCTTCATCTATCTTCGCCAGGGTTCCGCTTCGCCCATTTTTTAAAGTAATCTACCAACACAATGGCACATCTCACGCCCTTTACTAAAGGGGGAGCGGTCCAAAAGGTCCATTCCCATTTGGCAAACGGCCACAGATCGAATATAGAAGTAGTTGTTCAGCAGGTACCTAACCCGTGGGCGCAAATCTTTAACATCTTTCGCATTTTTTGACAAGGTCGGTCGTGATCCTTCTTTAGGGGATGGCCAAGAGTAATTCTTTTGTCGTATCAACTTGTAGCCAATGTTTGGCCCCGACATGATTTCCGCATATACCCTCGTGTACCTCCCGGAGTGCGAAATCAAGGCCTATTTTCAAACATGCACCGAATGAGCGTAATGGAGTATCCACGCCAGGGGACACCATCTACTAGTGTGAACCGAAAGTACTGAGTTCGCAGATGTTCTAGCCTCGGTCTTGTCTTCTGGTTGAATTCCTTTTCTAAATACTGGATGATTGGAGTCATCCGGTCACCTGGTCGCTTCATTAGCATGTATCTTTTGTGCATTAAGTGATGGGCGGACAATCGAGTGATGGTCTGTCATCCGCATCAGCGTCGGTCCTCGGGCCGAGGCCAACCGAGCTAAGGCATCTGCCTACATGTTTTCAGCCGGGAACATGCAAGACTTTTGCTTTGAAATGCGAAAGCTTTTTCTGACTAAGTCCAAATATCGCACAATTTTCTCGTTTCTTTCGCTTTCAGACTCGCCATTGATTTGATGGACCACTGTTGTGAATCACCGTGTACCAATAACCGTTTTAGGCCATCGACGCCTTTGCCATTTCCATCTGCCCAGGAAGCGCTTCATACTCATCTTCGTTGTTAGTCGGGGCCGAATTGGCCGGCAGCAAAAGCACTTGAGTTTTGATCGATTATCACGATCCCTCCCCGCTATGCATGCGGTAGAAGAGCCATCGACGAACAACTTCCACTCTTGATCTTTGACCACCTCTAGTTGGATGGAAGGTGTGAACTCGGCTACAAAATCAGCCAGCGCTTGTCCTTTAATTGTCGTGCGTGGCTCGAGCGGACATTTTATTAACTAACCTTTGGTAGGTCGCTCGACGCTTCTTCAACCCAAACGGCATCATCCTCAGAGGTGACACGCCACGGCGGAGAAAAACGACGTATTCTCCTCGTCATCCGGATGCATTCATATCTGATTTTAGCTTGAGTATGTATCCATAAGACTCATATGCTCATGTCCGGTTGTGGCATCTACCATATAATCGGTGTTGGGCAAGGGGTAGCTGTCCTTTGGGCACGCCTTATTAAGGTTGGTGAAATCCACACAAAGGCGCCACAAACCATTGCTCTTCTTCACTAATACGGGGTTGGCCACCCATCGAGGGTAGAGGGCTTTCCTGATGAATTGATTGTCGAGCAATTTATTAACCTCGGCCTCCAGGGCGACCTGCCTGTCGGGGCTGAGCTTGCATCTTTTTTGGATCACCAGTCGGAATGTAAGGTCGATGTTGAGGTGATGGAAAGCGTGTTTGGGATCGATTCCTGGCATGTCAGAGTGTGTCCATGCAAAGACATCAAGATTATTTCCGAGAAATTCGATCAGTTCCAACCGGAATGGCTCTTGGAGGTCATGGCCAATACGTAATTGGCGTCCCCCATGTTGCTTGTCGACATCGACCGTGTCGACCTGTTCACCGGTTCCGCATGTTTCCTTTTCTTACTCTTCCCCTCTTTTTTCTGCAGGGGCAGTTCCTCCTCGACTGTCGGTCTATTCTCCAGCTCCTTCTCGCCTACCGACTCTTTCCCATCTCCAATCATTGGTTTCTTTCCAGGTCGTCGCTCGGATCATTTCTAAATCAGCCACCCCATCCCGCTTGGTTCGCTCTTTTCTTCCGAGTCGTCTTTTACCGCCCCACCGGGTTACTCCCTTCCTACCACGTTAATCTCGCAGCCGAGCTTAAGAGAGCATTCTCGCGACTCCCTCTCGATTCCCTTTATGGATGGCTTCCCCATCCCGGGGTTGGGAACTTCACACAAAATGATATATTGAAAGTTTTGCGCTTTAAATGGTAAAGTAGTGGCCTTCCAATAATCGCATTGTACGAGAATCAGCGTTGATAATTTTAAACGTGGTGATAACAATCTGCTTGTGCAATCCCTATCCCATCCGGATGGGCAGTCAACCTTCCCGAGCGGGATGATCCTTCCTCCACCAAAACCCAAGATATCTTGTCATTACATGGACGAATGTAGCCGTCGTCCACGTTCAATCTTCAAAGCCCGGACATAAATCACCGACGAATAACTTCCTCGAGTCAATTAGAATTCTATGGACCGGGATGCCTGCAATAGGTGTCGTGATGACCGTGGGGTCGAATGAGGGTGGACTACCTGGGCATCCGCATCCGAGAAGACAAAGCGACCCGTCGGTTGGCTTTCTCTAATTTCCGCCACCCGAACCTGTCTCTTCGCGTGGGCGGCTTGTCGACAACTACCTTTCTTTTTTTGGTTCGAGCGCTATCCTCACTGCATTGGTGTTAGTCTATTAACGCCGGACATCATCAAAATCTCCCGACCTTGATTCTCGTTTGGCGGCATCGATAGGTAAGCCGATTCATCAACCGCTATGGATTTACACCGGAGCGGCGATGGTGGTGGCGTAACTCGTGGACGTACCTCTTGATCGCCCCTTTGAACGATCGCATTATCTCTCCGATAAGGTCTCGGCACTCATCCGTGTCATGGCCTATTGACTTGTGATAGACGCAGATCTTCGAGCATCCAATTTTGCAGGCTCCACCATCAAAGGCCGAGCCATGGCAATAAATTAAGACTCGTATCTCGTTCCATATCATTTGAAGGAGTGTGGGTCGAGCACTTCTTAGACGACAACCTCGGCCCGTACATTCCTGGCGCGCCTTAAATCCGGAGTGGGGTTTTCCGAAAAGGCCCGAACTCCCGATCCCGATCTTGAGGCGGACTCCTTCTTTCCATCTTCTTCACGCCTCCCGCTTTTGCTCAGGCGTTGATCGGCTATGGCTTCTTCCACGAGATGTGGTGCTCCGCGAGATAAGAAATTCGATACGAGGTTGCCCCCGATTCATGGACGAGAATAATTGAACCATGTCTCGGGGCGAGGCGACCATGGTCGCAATCAAGATGGCGTCATCCGAGACCGGTTCCATCTCCGAACCTATTTGTTAAACCGAGCTATATAACTTTTTAGGCTCATCTTTTCCTCGCTTAATATTTACAAGGGAATCTTTTGGTGCAGCTCGGACTTTGGAAGTAAGAAAATGTGCTATAAACGCGGGGCCAGGTCGCCTCAATATCGGATGGACTCACCTAGGGTCCAAAACCAACGGGGGCTTGGTCGCCCAGCGTTAATCGGAAATGCCTTGCATAGGATTGTGTCGCCAGTGTAGAGTTCCATCCACGCCAAGTATTTGTGGATGCGTGTCGTCGGGTCGGTCTCTCCATTGTATAAACCGACTTATGGGATTTTTAGCTTTAGTGGTAGAGGAGTTGAATCGGGAGCAAAAGGTGATACAAGGAAGGCCGGCTTGTTACCTCGATGCGGTCTTTGCACTCGGGCTTCATCAGACCGCCCTCTAACTCTTTTTAAATGGCGGCAAAGACGAGAATCTCCATTTCTCGTTCCTCCAACGGGCTAGGGCCTGCGTTTGGTTGGCCCTAGCCTGGTCCCTTTCATCCGGGAAACCGAGCTAGAACTTATTGATCGGGTGGGCGAAGAAGGTCAACCCCAAATGACATGCAAACACAGAGCGGGTACGGGCGATGGCGTGTGGGCTCGGTTGTGACTCCTCCACGCGACTTTGTTCTTCCACGCCGTTGCGCGGTCGTCTTCTATCGCGGCGACCACACCTGTTCATTACGTAATCCGGCCTCTTGGCCTTCATCTCGAGGCGCAGGGACTTGAGGATTAACATTAACATTTACCGGGGTTAGGTGGGTGAGTATTTACAGGAGGTGGAGGCTATATTTGCGAATTAGTAGTTGCAAGTGTTTGGGAGATGAGTTGGTTCATTTGTTGGACAAAAGTGGGGTTTGTGATGAGGTGAGCAAAGGAAACAAAGTCGTGCTCCTCTTGGTCGGGGCACATTCTCGCCATTGGTAGTTTGGCTAATTTGGTTAATTACGGTGGATCTTGATTATACGGGCGTTTGAGATTGTTGACTCATTCTCGTCTATTTCGAGGAGTTAACACTAGTTTTACCCGACTTCACGTGACTTGACTTAGCTAGGAATTTGATGGACCTAGACGGCCCTCCTTCTAGCGCCAATTTGTTGACGTGCGTTTTGGTCAACAAGCAAAAATATACGGAAATGTAATACGTGGAAATGGGAATAGAGCATCTTGATGGCCTTGAATGTTAAAAACAAAAATGGATTTGTTGATGGTTCACTTACAATGCCTCATGCTTCTTTTCCGCGTCAATCGCGACAATGCATGGAAAAGAGCCAATAATTTAGTACTATCTTGGTTATTGAATTTCAGGGGCCAAGGACATCGCATGTAGTTTGCTATTCTTTACCACAAGACAAGATGTCTAGGATGAACTAAAGATACGATATGCCCCCAAGATGACGGGCCTCGAGTGTTTCATTTGGAGAAATCACTGAGTATGATATCTCAAGGTACCAATTATGTTACCACATATTACAACCAATTCAAGAGTTTATGGGATGAGTATATCAGCCATAGGCCAATCATGAAATGTTTCTGTGGCCTCTGTACATGTAACATCTCTTCTGTTATGGCTAATTCTCAACAAAATTATTCAGTCATGAAGTTTCTCATTGGGTTGCATGACTCCTATGCCCGAGTTAAAAGCCAATTGCTACTTAACTCTCCCCCCGCCCTACTTTATCCAAAGTCTAATATACAAATCTGCCATGAATAAATATTGTTGCAAATGCATCTTAACTGCATGACACTTGTACTGACATTTCAAGTAATCCCCATTCCCAACATAAACTTTAAATCCCTCAATCGGTTGAATTGACAGCCCCAATGACTCCGCCACTCGCGGTTTGACAAAATTGTGGGTGCTCCCACTATCAATCAAAACCTGAAATTGTCGATTCTCAATCAGTCCCCATATTCGTAATGATCTCGGATTAGGCGGCTAAAATAAAGCATTTAGGCTAGAGATATCACCAGAATTCAATTTCGACATCCCTTCGTACAAATTTCCTCATGGTCGCCATCGCATGATCCCTCTTCTTCCTCATCCCCAGGAGGATCAAAAACTTGCTCTTACACCGGTGGTTTGCGCTTCATTTTTTATCGCAGGTATAACATAATCCCTTGTTTATTTTTTCTCATAGTTCAGTTTGTGATAGGCGCCGGATCGGAAGTACTCGATTGTTCGATGTTGAAGTGTTTTGCAATAGTGGTGTGGGTGAAGAAGGGTTAGTAAATACCTGGGTGGGCTCTGTTATTGTAGCGGACTTTGTACTTGGGCCCATAGATGTTGGCCCAACACCTTGTGGGTCGGGACTAAAACCGCTCCCATTTGTTATTGCCCCTGAATCCCAATCGTAAATCCTCCATACGCCTTTGTGGGCCCGTGCAAGGGAAAAGGCTTCCATGAGTGATGTCACCGATGAAATTGCAATTCACGGCGAACTCGATTTCAACTGGCTATGAAAAACCGATTAACAAGGATTCCGATATTCCACTAACCTTATTCATCGATCCTCAAATGTCGCTTGGTACTCAACAACCAAAGTCGTTTGAGTCAATTTCGATAAGAGAAGCCTTGATGATCTTCATAAACGGACTCACTAAAACGATGCCAGAGGTTGTGAAGGAACTCGGCCAACTCGTCAAGAATTTGTTCTTCTTCATCCATTGGAACCAACCCGATGCTCGTCCATCCATGTGAAATGAAACAATATGTAAACGCATCTCCCCGCGTGGTGTCCCATGAAAATCAAAGAATTCCTCGATTATGAAAATCCGCCGCCTGGGTCGGTTCCATCAAACTTAGGAACCTCCATCTTCATATTCGCATGGTAGTGGGTATTCGATATTTCCGGTAGTATTTTCCAATGGAGCAAGCTATTTGAGCTTGATTTCGGCCGTATTTGTAGTACCCCCGCCTTCTACACCGAGCTCGTAGCTCCATCACCTTTGCATCCACCGAACTCATACATTTTAAGGCCCGATGCATCGCCAAAGACCGATTTTCAAATGAGATTGCACAAACTTGGTCTCGATTTTCCAATTGAACTCGAAGTGATTTCCACCTTCTCGCGAGATCAAATTCGGCCATAACTAGAGTGAAATTCAATGAAAGCATCAATTGATACAACCTAATTCTTAAAACAACAAAATGCAAGATAATTCACCTTTCGAGCGGTGATAGCTCCTCAATTCAATTCAAAATATTATCCAAGATAAGAAATGAAAATAGTCTCGCCTCCTTTATATTAGGAAGTAATGAATTTAACAAAATGATTCATTCCCTTCACCCCGACATACTAACTAACTCCTATTCTCCATTCTCTCTCTCTCCTACAAATTATCCTCCGATTCCTTCACCCTATGACGTAGTCCTTGTGCGCCTGGAGCCTTCCTTACTCGACTTGGGCCACGGGAACGCATTGTTATGGTTGATGGGTTGGGCTTGACTAGTTACTTGGGCTTGAGATGTATCGAGGGTGAAATTATTTCCTTTTTCCTATTAAAAGTAAATACACGAATTTCTTTCTTTTCTTTATTATGTTCAGCCAACAATAACTAATTATGGCCGGGTGTTGGTTGATTTCAATTGATTTCTTTCTCTTGAAAACCAGACGCTAAATGTTAATAGGCACATGTGTACTTTTTGTTGCTTTGAAATAATCTTATTATTCAAAATTAAGAAATTAACCATTTATGTAATCAATGTATATATATGGAAATAATCGAGACTAGATTAGTCTCCTACGATTTGTTCATATACTTACTATGGGATTTGACTTTCGAAATTATAGCAATACACACATAAAAATGGGATTTGGTTTGGAGAATATGGCTTTGACCTATATTTGACCAAATATATAAATGGATTCTATTAATGCAAAATAGAAATAAATGATGAAAGATTAATCTATGTTGCGAGTAGATGATATTAGATTTGGAATTTCTCAAAACAATTGGTAGTAAATTTAATTGTATAGATTTTGATGATTATTAGAAAACTATGTATTAGAATGTCCGCACTCCCCCATTTCTATGTAATTATTACATATGTGAGATATGACTTAAGTGACTCTAAATCGCCTAATTGAAATCTCGAGAGGAAGACTTGTCAAGGAGTATCGGAAGACTCACGTGAGAATGACGAAAATTCAAAGACACTCTCGGATGAGTACATTGTCCAGAAGACTCTCGCGAGAATGATACCAGGCAAGTCAAAGCGTAAGCGACAAGAGAGTTGAGAGACAAGACTTATTCAAGACTAATTTCTCGAAGACTCAAGCTTTCAAGAAGGGGTAAAAAGCGTTGAAGGACTAAGTCAATTGGAAAAGATTTGTTGCACTATGTCCAAGAAGGATTTTCTTTAATATCATCAAAGTATGATATTTGATCATAAAAGTGCATTTATGAATGCAAGGAGGTTTACCCAATTGGATAACACTTGGACTATCATTTTCAAAACCTATAGAAGACAAAAATACAAGGATATATCGACATCAAAGTCCGCAAGAAAAGACATGCCAATCTGTCAACGTTGGGATTTGAATTTATTTATAATCCCTTCAACGCATAAAATTGAAATCCACACTATAAAAGTTGATGACTAATTGAGAGAGAGACACAAGACACAAGAGAGCAAAAAGCGCAAAAATTTGAATATATCTCTCAAGCTAAATCGTTATCCTCAAGCTTCATCAAGAACACTTCATCCAACACTCTTTGTAGAAGATCGAAATTGTTCAAAAGTTGAAGATGAAAATATGTGTACACAAATGGGGTATACATCACCTTGTAGTGGAGGGGTGCGGTAAGGTTCTTGCGAACCAAAAGGATTGGATTGTAGGAGGACGTCGTGAACAAATCCCCGCATTTCCATTGAGTCAAGTAACTAGAGGAAGTTTAGTGAAAAATTGAGTCCCATTAGTAGTGTGATCAAGACAACTAGGATTGTTGTACTTTGTAATAAAAGTTATATGTTACTTAGTGTATTCCTCATGGAGTAGGAAAATAGAGGATGTAGAGGAATTACCTCATCCTTGAACCACTATAAATATTTGTCTCTTTTATTTTTCGCAATTTACGTTAAAGGCGTTTTATTTGCTATCCAAACTTCTTAATAATTATCTAATACACTAAGTAATTGATTACAAAAACTCACAAGGGTGTAAGTCTTCCGATAGAAAAAGAAAGTTAATTTTCTAAGAAGTTATTTTTCAGCGGAGTTACTCTATCAAAGCTCTGTCAAGAGAATTGCTGAGTGGTTAACTCTTCTGTTGATATCAACTTAACTGCCTGGAAGAACTTAACTGTTTTTCTTTACACCTCGATTTGCAAAATATTATAAAGTCTATTCAATCCCTTCCCTTTCTCGACTTTATCTAACACCCTTAGAACCTACTAGTGGTGATCTTAAGAAGCTTCTCAGACCGGGTTACAGTTCTTGAACTAGATCTCCATTTCCAAAACTATCAACATAGTTAGTTTTCAAAGCTTTTAAAGAGTTATTAAAATGGAAGAAAATCTAACTCGCATTCCCATGTGTTCTATCAAGAATTTGATGACTAAAAAATCCGTATGCAGCACATCTCTTTGCGCTTATATGATGAAATATTGTTTGTCATCAAATATGGACCCATTAGAATCACACAGGTAAACACAACTATCACTAGGGCAGTGGCTACAGGAGATTAAGCTCGTGGTGCGGTTGAGATAGATAAGCCTGAGTGAATTAATGAATGAGGGTAGAAAAAGTCATAACTTGGATAATGTAGCAAATGACATATTGTACAAGACATTGGACAAAGTCATGTTCAATAAAGTAAAATCATGCGAGAACAACCAAAGAAATATGGGATAACCCGACTCTAGTGTGTGAAGGAACGGAAGCATTAAAGAGAACAAGCTTTACGTGGCGGGCGAAGTTTGAGAACTTCAAGATGATGGCAGGAGAATCGTTGGATCAATTGGATGCAAGGTTCACAGAGATCACAATTGATTTATCCGCCATAAGGAAGAAATATACTAAGAAGAAAATGTGTAAGAAGATCCTCAAAGCATCACAATGAAAGTGGGAGATGAAAATCATGGCAATAAGGCACTCTATGGATCTCACAAAGTCTA
Source organism: Rehmannia glutinosa (assembly GCA_016081115.2). Lineage (NCBI taxonomy): Eukaryota > Viridiplantae > Streptophyta > Magnoliopsida > Lamiales > Orobanchaceae > Rehmannia > Rehmannia glutinosa. Next base: position 66,107,899 of record CM071931.1, on the reverse strand, counting down.
ACCATGAATTTTTCTCAGATTTAAAAGCCTATGAATTTCAGCTCAAAAGGAAAGAGCCAGAAGAGACTGTTACACCCAATACTGCTTCACCGATAGCAAGTGAGTCCAACACAACAGACTAAATGACATCATTGATAAAGAAAAAAGTGCCCGATGCTCAAATAATTCAACAAGTTTTTCAAGAAAAACCATCAGAGGAACAAATGAGAATCCTCAAGAAGACATTCAGCTCCCTCTAAAGGAAAATAGGAAAGAACACCCTAGAGAGCTAATAAAAAAGCTGAGAGAAGACTTGTCTTTGGAATTGCGACTAGCAGTCGACCGGGCAGATTAATCGTCCTATCCGCCTACCAAACAATAATCTTAGGTTAATAATAAAAAAATTTGCGATTGAATAACATAAGGATAATTGTAAAATAATGAGAAATTCTTGAAAAACTAACTTTCTGAGAAAGGAACACTACTTTATGCTACCAGATGTTTTTGGATATTTTTACAATCCTGCCTTTTTTAACCATTTATACACTTTTTTTAATTTTTTTTCGTTATTGTATAGTTTATTATGTTATTTTTTGTTGTTTTGTATTTGTTACTATGTTGTTTATATTGTTTTTTGGTTGTTTCTACGTTTTTTGTTTTTTGTTTGCATGTTTGAATGCAACTTTTACATATTTTTTTGCTTTTTTGTTCATGTGTTATTTTCTATATTAGTTCTGTTAGTCGTGGGTTGTTACTATACTATTTTCAATAATGCTATGATGTTTCTTTGTTCTTTTCTTGGTCACTGTGTTGTTTTTTAAATTATTTCTGAGTTGTTTTATGTAGTTTTCAATGTAGTTTTTGTTTTTTCTTAATTGTTTCTATGTTGTTTTTATTGTTTTCAATGCATTCTTGTGTTTTTCTATTCATGTGTTGTTTTTATATTATTTTTAATATATTTTTATTTTAATATGTGTTGTTTATAGATGTATTTCTTGATTGTTTATAAGATTGTGAGAATAAGATTAATTATTTAATGGTGGAAGAAATTGTATTTCAATGAAATGTTATTCACTGAAATATGTTTAAATCGTGTTCAAAACAACCTTGAAACTACAATGTTAAAAAGTCAGCAAAAAATGACTGGAGTGTAAAAGGAGTCTTAAAAAACAAGGGAGCGTAAAAATGTCCGAAGTGTAAAAGGAGTCTTAAAGAGTGCGTGCGATCTCACCTCCACTACGTGAGATTTGCCTTCGTCCTCAAGGTATTCTCCGGCAGCCGTCCTCCTCCGTTTCCGGTCGTCTCCCACAGGTCGCTCCCATGGCGGAGCCTCCATGGCATGTTTACACTTCTAATTTCTCACATCCACCAAACTCCTAGACAAAGCAGACACGCCCTCCCCCTCTCACGACCACATGCACGTCGCCGCTACTTCCGCGATAACTCAACGGGCAATGAGGTTCTCTTATTCCCAGAAATTAATTGCTTTGTTCAAGGTTACCAGTCAGATGCTCATCGTCAACCACATACCAATACCGCAACCTCGTACATGGAGCAATCCTTCCCCGCACTGCTATATCGCCTCCTCACGGGGCCGCACCCACGCAAAGATCCCATATTGACGTCCTTGCAGCAAGAACAAAGAATCCCTGTGGGGTCCCTCACCATGTGGCTAGAGAAAGGGGGAGGCGCCCACATCACCGCCAGTGCTTCTTGCGCCCTTTACCCCATGGTCGCCAATGGCCATAGGGGGTCGGCCCCTCCCATGCTACTTTGGGGTCGGCCGCCACTCGCCCTCCGTAGTGGTCCCCTCCCAGGGGAGTGATGACCCCGGGCTCACGCTCTCCCATCCTCGAGCACTCCTCCCGCATGTCCACTAATGAATGCTTCTCAACTTTGCCGGATGCTCTGTCACCATGGGCCATCCCAACTCGTCAAGCCAACAACCTCCGGCTAGTAAATGGGTCATCAAGTTTATTCTTTTGCGCAGGTGGTTTTAGGAAACCCCATCCGACGGACTCAACTTTCACATAGACTTCGTGTATCAAACAAATGGATTCCATGACTCGTGCCCCGTAATTCCAATGCTTTTCTACGGTGGTCTCTGGTAAAAATCGATCCCCAAACCAAGTTCGCAAAGGTGATTACTATTCCGTAACTATTGATGATAACATTTCCCAAAGAACGCCTCGCTGAATTTTCCTACTCATTAATTGGACGGGTTATTTTAGGAAAAGGTACCAAGCCATGGGCTACCATGCTTTTACAAAAACGCTTATCTGAATTATGGGGCATCAAGAATGAATGGAAACTAATTCCCCTGGGCAAGGGATTCTTTTGTGTCAAATTGTTTAATGCGCAGGATCGTTCTCGGGCTCAGCAACGCACCAATTGGACGCTTAACCCTGGTATTATCCGTCTATCTCCGTGGATGCCTGGGGACTTCAACCCTTACAAGGCTCGGTCTTGAGCAGTGTTTGGGTGTGGATTTTTGAACTCACTGAATACTGGGACCCCAATACCATCATGGGATTGCCAGTGCTCTTGGGAACCCATTACAGATTGATCAGCGTTCTTTGGATGGTTCCTTGGGCCATTTTGTTTGGGTTCTGGTGGATGTTGACCTCTCCAAACCTTTGGAGGAACATATTATGATTGAACGCACCGGCAAATGCTCTTTTGTTTCCGTCACTTATGAAAAACTACTAGCATTTTGCTCGACGTGCAGTGTTACGGGGCACTCTACAGCTTCTTGTCGTTTTAACACAGTGGGTAATACGAATAAGGATGGGCACACATCACCGGCCCAGGGACGGTCACGGGAGCCTGATAATCGCAACAATTCTGTCCAGCGAGGGCGTTCCAGGGTTCGTAGAGTTTATCGTCCTGGTCAGCAGGACAAGGGCAAGGCCGTTGATGACTCAATGGGACATACGGGTTCGACCACGCGCGTAGGATCTTCCCCGCGCCATAGTCGCTGCCCCCGTAAATCCATTTTGGTAACACCTTCGAGGCGCTTGGTTCGGTTGAATCCCAGGATCAGCAACCCGCAGATGACTACACCGAGTATCTAGCCAGGGGGCCATCGCCCAAGGTCAGTACTTCCAGTACGACAACCGTTTCAGCCTCCGCAATTATGCCTATCACAGTACAAGATCCTTTGGGAAGCCTATTCGTGCTCGAGTCGTGCCTTAGGACAGACTCTTTGATTGACTAAAAGATCGAATTCTCCGAGAAAATTACGTCGACAGACGCCCGCTCATGACATTACTATTGAAACGGAAAGTTCGAACCACACGAGATGAACATCGCAAAGCATCCAAAAAATGGGCAGATTATGCAGATGACGTGGATATTCCACAATCATCGATCTATACGTCACACTGTTTTCACCGCGGCGATCGTCACGGGCGACTCCCCTCAACCGCCTCAATGAATTGCATCTTCCGAACATCCGAGGGATCGGGAATGTTGCATCTCGCAATGTTCTTAAGGCTTTATGTCACAAGCATAAACCTTCCATTCTGGCAGAGCCTGGGTTTGACACTTGCGGGACAAAATTTTCGAGTTAATGGGCGACCAGACATTTGGGTTCTTCACGACTCCACTATCACAATTCTTAATCGTGTCCTGGGTCTTCTACCCAAAGTGTATTGTTTTCCATGTTCAATTTGGTTCTTTGATTTTTCATGTTAGATTTACTCATGGTTTGTGTGATTACATTGCACGACGTGAGCTATGGTTGGATTTGCGGAATTTGGGTCCAGGCCGATCTGATCTGTTGCTTGTTGGGGATTTCAATGCGGTTTTGGGGCACCATGAACGCTCGCGCAATGACACTCTCTCCGGAATAGAGAGCTGGATGTCCAGTTGAAGCCTTCGCAGATGTTGCAGTCACGGGCTGAATTCCTTAAGTAAAAGGCCCGTACTGCCTGGCTTAAGGATGGAGATCGAAACATAACATTTTTTCATCGGCGTAGTCAAATTCGTCTTTCGACGCATGGGGATTCAGGGACTTATGGTGGCGTGGGAATTTCACCGATGATGCTACGGTCCTTGGGAATCATATTATTTCATATTACGAGGAGCTCTTTGCAGTAAAAACGGAGCTCCACCACGGATTTCTCATTTTGGTCGACTGGTGCTCACTCCAATGGTTGGGGCGCGGGACAATGCTTCTCAACAGTCATTCCCTCCGATTCTCAAGTGCATAACGGTGTTTGATATGGATCCGAGATAGCTCCCCGGGGCCGATGGGTTCAATGGGATTTTTTACCGCCATTTCGGGATGTCATATCTGGCTTTGAGGTAACAGAGACGCTGTTCGCTATTTCTTTAACAATTCGTCTCTACTCACGGGATTGAATGCCGCCTTCATGGCGCTCATCCCTAAGACTAAGGATGCCAATGTCATTGAAAACTTACGCCTATCGTCATGAGCAACTTCTTTTTCAAGATTATCACGAAAATATTGGCTACGTGCTTGGGTTCTATTATTCTTTGACTATTTATCCCCGACTCGGTTTGGTTTTATCCGGGTAGACAAATTCATGAGTGTATTACCATGGTATCCGAAGGGTTTAATGTCTTATAGGGTCGCACGGATTGAATATGATCCTCGAAAATAGATATTCGTAAGGCATTCGACACATTGAGATGGGATTTTTACTATATGTCTTGCGACGTTTTGGATTCTCCGAGATGTTCGTGCATTGGGTGGAGGTGGTTCTTCGGTCATCCGTAATATCAGTCTTTCATTGAATGGGACGCCTTGATTGGTTATTTTGCCTGTCCAGAGGAGTCAGACAAGGGGATCCTTTATCACCCCGTTGTTTTGTATTGCGGAGGTCCTGGGTCGGTTTATCACATCGATGGATCATCCAGGTTATCGCCTTCACGGGCGCCTAATGAGTATCATCTTCCCAAAGATCCATTCTTTATGCGGATGATATCGTCATCATGTGTGGGCGTCTTCTTCCAATGCCCGGCCTTGCTTGATTCTTACTCACTATGCAGATATCTCGGTCAAGTGTTTAGTCCTCAGAAATCCAAGGCTTATTTTGGGGCGCAGGTTTCGCATTATGTCCATGGGAGGGTGCAACATATTTTGGGGATTCATCCAGGGACGTTCCCCACCATCTACTTGGGCGCTCCAATTTTCAAGGGAGCCCCAAAGGTCGCGGATTTCTGACTATTTTTGACAAGATAATCCTTAAGTTCCGACGATGGAAAGGCTCGTCCCTTTCCCCTGGTAGGGTTTGCCTTGTTAACTCGGTGATAACTAGTTCTTTCGTGCACTCCATGATGATTTATAAATGGCCCACGCCGCTAAAACAAATGGAAAAAGCCATGCGTAATTTCATCCGGGTCGAGATGTGAATTCTAAAGAAACGGTAGTGGTCAACGGGAAACATCTTTGCACGCCCGGGGGCGGAGGGAGGATTGGGCGTGCGATCGCTCAAGGCTACTAACAAGGCTTTCTTAATGAAATTGGGCTGGAAGGTTCGAACTTGGACTCGTTGGTTTTCAAGACCTCGCAGGACAACAAGATTTTTACTAGAAATGGGGACATCCGGAGGTCCTTCCTTCCCTCTTCTATTTGGCACGGGATTAAACCCCGCATTTCGATCGCATGGATGATTCTCGTTGGATACCAGGCGCCAATTCCGAGGTATTATTTTGGATTGATAATTGGTTGGGATATTCCATTCCGTGAATTGGCATTCCAGGATTATAGGTATTTATTCCGGAAGAACGTATCTCTCGATTACTTTTATGATGGATCCTGGCACTTCACCCTCCCCTTTGTGGAGGCTAATTTGGAGTTGGTTCGAGCTATTGTGCGTGTCCCAATTGCGCCTACATCTCGGGATACTCGTGTTTGGATTAACTCGAGGATGGTTGATTATCTCAAGACGGCTTATAAATTCTTACGCCCTCGGCGGAAGCGATTAGATGGGGTTCTTGGATTTGGTTCCAAAGATATCCTCGGAACGGCGATTAGTGGTGGCATGGAGAGCTATACACAACCGATTGGCGACCCAGGATTCTTTACGAGCTATGGGAAGTTTTCGGCCCTTCGGTTTGTGTTCTTTGCAGGAATCGGGAATCGGTCGATCACTTATTTGTTTCTTGTGCTTTTGGGGGCATCTTTGGCGTTGGATCTTCCAAGCCTTTCACGCACACCCTTCCCAGGCTTACGGTTTCAACGAATCAGCTGGTACGGCTTATGGCATTTCACTTTAGTGACCAGGTCGCTTTCCTTTGGCGTGTGGAAATATTATCCCGCATCCGGCTTCTTTGGCACATCCGTAATGAGCTGATTTTTCACAACAAAACTGGACTCGGAGGCGGCACTCATTCACCTACAAGTACTCATTGTTGAATCAAGCATCTTTGGACCGGGGATGTATGAATAACGATCAGGACCTCTTCATCCTGCATGGTTTAAGAGTCCCCGGACGAGTTAGACGTGCTTCGAAGATTGTGGAGGTCCAATGGCAAAAACCCCTCCCAGGTTGGATCAAGGTTAACACGGATGGCGCGCTTTAGGGCGACGGGCAATCTTACAGCATCCGGTGTCTTTCGGAATTGTAGAGGATTCTTTCGCGGATGCTTTGTCCATTGCTGTGGTTCAGGGTACGCATTCTAAGCGGAATTGGTTGCAGCAATGTGGGCGATTCATTACGCATTTGCAAAAGGATGGACGAAACTTTGGCGGAATCGGATTCGAAGTATGTGGTGAACCTACTGGAGAAGAGAATGATGGAGGTCCCATGGCGCCACCTTGGCTATTGGCGCCAAACCTTGCATCTACTCAGTGGCATTGATCTTGTAGTCTCTCATATCTTTCGCGAAGGCAATCGGGTGGCAGACATGCTGAGCAAGAAGACGAAGAGTGGCGTCTAGTGGGGCGTCCCACCCACAGACCTGCTTCAATACATCACGGATGATTATGTTGGCCAATCGACATATAGGTTTGTTAATTAATGCGCCACTTTCTTGTGTTTCTTTTTTAGGCGCCTTATGTTTCCTGGGGGAACTCTTTTTCCTTCCAAGGGTTTTTCCCACAAGAGTGGGTTTTACCTTGGAAGGTTTTAACGAGGCCCCAATCATTTAGCCATTTAGTCGGCTTGTGACCACTGCGTACTTTGGTTGTTGACATTATTTCCAGGCTTTCATTTGGTTACCCGACCACTTCGCGTGATCGGGATTACTCTTTTTTCATTTTTATATATATTCGCAATTATTCAAAAAAAAATGTCCGGGGAAATGCCCTGAAGCATAAAGGTATCATTTTTCCGGAATATTGGGAAATTGTGTCATTATCCCTTGATAATATGCGTTAGCCTTATATTATCTACTCAATCAAATATAGATGGGCCATAATTCGTACATATTGGAGATTACATCCATATTTTTATGTCGGGAAAGATATTAGGGATGCTATTAATTAGTATGCATCTTGGGATTGTATCTAATATAGAAAGATTCAATTTATAATAGGGATTGAGATATATCGTTTTAATATATCTCCGTATATTAATACTAGTAGAGACATTAGACGTCTTGTATGAGATAACAAAAATCTTTCTTCTACAATTTTTCTCTACCTCTCTGTTGAAGCATCATCAAAGTTATCCAATAGTTTAAGGTGTGCACAACCAAGTAAATAGCTCTAGTAGTTATTTACACCAAAGAAAAATATAGTTCGTGATCTTGTTCGTGGTTTGCTCGTGATTAGGTTTGTTCATTGTTCGCAGTTCAATCAAAGAATGTTTGTAGACACACTTAATACTCGATCAACACGGTGGCTTGTAGACAGACTTCATCATGGTTACGTTGGTAGACAGCCCGCTACAAACATGTATATTGATCCACTTTATAAGTTAATTAAAATATATAATTCATGTTTAGCCAATTTTTCCTAACAATGGTATTAGAGCCAATAGGACTCGATCTCGCCATTCTATTTAATTGAATATGCGAGCATGTTTTTATGATTTAAAATTGAAAGTTTTTTGTTAAAGTTTAAATTTTTTTGGATCTTTTCATTATACGTAGAACTTATTGTGTGGATTGCATGACTAAAATTTGGTGAAAAATGGATAAACGGCCTGAGAGATCTTTTGTTCTAAAAGATAGAAATTCATTTTCTTTGGGCTCAAGATCAGAATTGTTATATTGTTGTTTTCTATTAATTTTTTGTGCTATTTTGTAGAGCATGAAAATAGGTTTGAAAAGATATAAATTTCACCAAATATGTGCTTAAAATGAGTAAGATATGAAATTTTGAAATTTTGGCTATTAAACTTTGCTGGAAAAGATTGTCATATTGTCGTCATTGCCGGAGAAGACGTCAATGCACCAATGTGGCCGATGGCCGATGATGTGGCAACGTGGTGGCGCAACAAATGGCGTGGATGGGGAACACACGTGGCGCCTATGTGGCAGCCATTGTAGCCCTATCGACACACACTTAGTAGGTCCATATGACATGACAATGAGTGAGCAAGTCTAGCCTTGAGTTTATAGGATTGCAGCTCTACCATTTTTGGTAATGATCTTATTGTTAAAAAAGGGTACTTCGTTTTATATAATCCTGGAGCAGTGGCTTTTTTGAAGCTTGATCTAAAAACTTTGCGCAACATGCAAAATTGTTTCATGTGCATTATTAATATTTTGTGTTATAGTTAATGGCTGCAAAAATAATTTTGCGATTTGGTGATGCAATATCGAGAAGGCCCCCGATGCCATTTGATGTGTAGATCTAAGTGTTGACTGCAATTGCACTACTACAAAAATGCCAATAGACAACGGTTTTAATCCGCTGTCTATTAGTAAAACAACCGTTGTTAGAGCCACTAGTATTAAAAGCATGAACTTTTGGCAGCGACTGAGAACCGGTGTCGTTTCCTATAAAGACACCGGTTTTAAACCGCTATCTTTTGGTGAATATACATCGAGCATTCACACTGGTTTTAAACCAGTGTCATTTTATTTAAAGACATCGGCTCGAAACTGATGTATGTGATGAATAGACATCGCTTGTTCACACCGGTTTTAAATTGGTGTCATTTAATTCAAAGATACCGGTTCAAAACCATTGTCTTAATGTTTTTAGAAGGCGTTTTAAAAAGGTTGTTCATTTTCGCAAAGACAACGATTCAAAGTTAATGTCTGACATATCAAACATAACAGAAGTCTTTTGAATGTAATTGAAATTTGTAACTACTAGATATAATACAAAGCTGCAAAAAATCCATATCAATAATCAATTCATCATGAAATCCAATTCCACCAACCATCATGAAATTTACTACCAATTAATTAAACATGAAATCCAATTCCACCAACCAACAAAAAGTGCAATACTAAAGTCACCAAGATCCAAAATCCAACAAAAAGTACTAGTAGCGAAGTTTCCTTTCGATAAATCAACTACATATTCATAATACAATTCCATCAACCAACAAAAAGGCCATATGCATTCAAATAAAGGCTGTACCAGATCAATATTGCTCAAAACAGAAAACATAAATAGTATTAGACTTTGGGTATAAAAACAAGATAATAAAAGATGGTTCAAAGGAACATAGACACAACAAAACTCTAATTCGAACTTTAATTCTCTTAAAACAACGCAAACCCTAATTCAAAAATCAAGCTTAATTCGAAATTGAAATGACAACAAAATTGGATTTAAACCCTAATTCGAAAAGCAAACTTAATAAAATATAGCTTTAATACCTAAATTTCGTTGCTCTGGTTGTAGAATGGCAGCTAAATTGCGGCACAATTAGATGGGAGCGATTACCTTGACGGCAAAAGAAAATATTCGCATGGTCGGTGGCGTATGGGACAAAACAGGGCGATGCTAGTGGTCGTTGCTTGGAGGAGGTTGGGGAGATGGCGGCGAGGCGCGGCAACGAGGTTGGAGAGGGTGGCTAGTTGTGGAACCAGCAGAAGAGAACTTTGAGTGGGAGAAATCGTGGAAGCGGGTTGAAGATGATTTTGAGAGGAGCCAACTTTTCGGAAATTTGATTGAAAATTATTTGTTTTATAAAAGTATAATTCCACACCGGTTTTAAAACCGCTTACTAAAGTCTGGTATATAATTAGACATCTGTTTTAGAACCGTTGTGTAAAAAAGTGGTGTCTAATTTGCAAGAATCGGTATAAATAGACACTGGTTTTACCAATACGATGCCAAAACCGATGTCTAATTGATGATGCTCTTTATATTAGACACCGGTTCTGGAAACCCGCTTTCTATTATTAAAAGACTGCACTAATAAGACAGCGGTTCTGCAAAAAACCGGTGTTAAAAGGGGAAAAGACATCATAAAAGCCGTAAAGCTGTTGTCTTTTTTTGTGGTATCTATTTGCATTTTTCTTGTAGTGTGCTGTGAATCATAGCAACATGTACTATCCATCAATAATTTGATTTCCAGGATCTCCATTAGCTTGGCCAAAATTGATAGAACCTTGACATGTTTCTTAGCAAAGCAAAGGTACGCAGACGCCACAAACGATTGTTTGATAAGTCGATAAATCACCTCAACAAGAAGACTTGAACACTGAAGGCTTTGATGAGAAAATCTAAACAATAATCAATATTCGTTGATTCATGAAAATAAAAAGTGTTTGTCTTTTTATAGACGACTCAAAATAAACCCTATTTGTAAAAGAAAAGAAATCTTAAACATGGTGGACTTTAAAACTCAAAAGGAAAGAAAATAACCCAAATATTTACAAAAATGGGCCAAACAACCAATTATGCACATCTGTACCACGATACACTCAGTAAAAAATCAAAATTTTAGTTTCTGACTCGAGCACCCCAGTACACATAATAAGTGTATCATGGTACAACATGTACCAAAGTGTTTTTTGCGATATTTTCTTGTTCACTGCTCATTCGTCCGTCTTTATTCATACCAAAACATGTGAATTAGCTTCTAGAGTCTCATAAGAGTTGTAGCTCTATCCCTTTCATAGCAACTTGAATTTGCTCAATATCAACTTTATAGAGAATGTTGTGGCCACAACTGAGACCTGCCAGTGCTGAAAAATCTTGGCGCATTTGGACATTTTCTGAAAGCTATCCACTGTTGTTTGATTGTCCATGTTTTTTACGACATAAGACTCACTACTATGACTCTAGACTCTGTATACTTGGTCCTTAGCATGAATATGTCCTAACAACTGACTCATAATGTCAACAAATGACTCAAAATGATGAAATTGAAATTCTAATCTAAGATAGACAAACATAAGTAAATCAAGAACTCGGTTACATTGTCTTCAAGATAATATCTCAAATATGAATCCAAATATTATGTATATGTATATATATGCATCACATATATCTATACATGGCATTACATATATTTATGTAAAAAATTAAATTTTATTGAATATGATATTATATTTGTACTATTTTTTATATTTAGATTTTTTATATTTATTAACATACTTTTAATGTTAACATAAATTATTTTATATTTATCTACGAATTTTTATATTCAATTTTAATTTTTTGGATTGCAAATTAATTTTATACTTTTTAAATTTAAATAAATAATTTTAAAATCTTATTTATGGAAGTTAGATTTTAACTTATTTTATACTTTCTTAATTAAATAGTAAGTCTTTTTGTTTTGAAAATCACTAATACTTACTAAAATGCTTCTTAATTTTTTGAAAATTGGACTTTCATTGATCTTATACTTCTTATCTAAATAATAGTAACTTCTAATTTTTTGAAAAAAAAAATTATATGATGTCTTCTTTTTATTTGAACTTTTCGAATACTTTAATTTTTTTCCAAAAATTAAATTCATATGAAAAAACAATTTGATAGGTTTCTAAGAATGTATGATACACATATATAAAAAGTCGATAATATATAATCTTAATCATATAAAGTAAGTATTTTCAAAACAAGCCCATAATAATTGATGAAGCGAGATTTTATAAGAGATTATATAAACGTACTTCATGATTATATATAATTTATATTATATAATATAACATTATCTTATGTTATATTATATTCTTAAAAATTGAATATATTATGTAAGATTATTAGTGATTAAAAAGCTTTAATAAAACCATAAATGTGTTTCTGATGACAAAAATCTTTATATATATCATATTCATATATAATTTTTTTTTGAAAAGATAGATTTTTAATATTAAAAAATTAGTATTCTCCGAATAATACATCATATTAGAAAAATACTTTTTGGAGAAAAAATATAAAACTTTATATTCAAATCTATATATGTGGAATAATATCCTTCATACCATCAACATAGCTTGATGTGTCTATTGTTTTTAGTATGTAAAAATATGTATATACGGAATGATCTCCAGCCCAACATCGATACAACTTAATGTGTCTATTGTTTATGTTTTACACAAATCCATATATACAAGAATGATCTTTCGCTCACCGTCAAGTATATTTTAATGTGATCAATATTTATGTTATATTCCAATTCTATGTATACGTAAACAATCACACACCATTTGTCAACACAACTTACCTATTGTTGATGATGCAATTTTTTTCTAGGAATGATCACCATCATTACGAAATATTCAATATGGATTGATACAAAGACAAGTACACTGACACTAGAATAGCTTGTGCATCACACTAGGGCCTCATCCAAAGTGAAGTCTAATTAACATAAATTAATGAACTAATTATAGAAAAAATTAGTACATGATATGATCTTATTTTTAGTTAAAAGATATAGAAAAATAGACAAGGTGTCTATATGTAAAATACATATTAATTTATATGACTATAAAATATATATTAGTCTATTTACTTATTAATTCCTTTGTAAACTTGCATATAATTTGAGCTTACTAAATTACATCATTAAATTAGGAATCTATTTATAAAAACTACAACAAGGTGTATACATAGCATAATGATGTGTGTAAAATATACGTGCATTTTGGGGCTTAAATTGATATATAATTGATGCATTTGCACGCATATTTACTATGTTTTTACTTTGTTTAAAGGGCATAATACTGTATACTCTTGTAATTCTTGCAGAAAACGGAGCTTAAAATGAAGAAATTTCAGTTGGGATGCCCGGATAAGATTACCGAATGCAAAGAGAAGATCAAAACAACGGAAAAAGGGAACAAAAGCAAGTCACACGACTGGACCGTGTAGACTCACACGGCCGTGTGTAATGGTGGTGTGAAAAATCACACGGTGGTGGGAAGAAGGGAAGAAAACAGAGGACGGAGCAGGTCCACACGGCTGTGTGGACAAGGTTATCAGCCGCACCACCTACCCGTGCGACCAGCCTGCCCGTGCGATAAAGGGCTAAGCCCAAGGCCACACGCCCATGTGGACCCACACGGCCTGATTGTGTGGGAGTCTGTTTCAGCGTGTTTTTTAGAGTTTGCTTCCTATTCCAACTCTACAAGTGATCTCTCCAAGCATCTATAAAAGGGGACCAAGTCTTGCACGAAAAATCATCATTCTCTGCACAGAAAACACATCAAATAACACAGGAACAAAGGAATCGAAGAGCTTCTAAGAGCAAAAGGCTAAGTCGTGAAGAACACCACAAGGCTTTCGCATCTAGGGAGACCAAGAGCTGCGAGGGCTTTGAGGGAGAATCCATCCTCACAAGAAGAGGTTTTCTTTCTATGTCTAAGAACTCTTGTTTGTGCTTATATGATGTCATAATATTGATTCAAATTTGTCTATGAGTTTGTAATCAATGTTTGGCATATTTTACGGATCTTAGGGCATAATCGAAATCGTGGATTTGTATTAAATATGATTATTTGTTTTCTTAATTAATTCATATGTTCTATTTTATGAATTCGAGTGCTTATTATTTAATTGCTTTTTATCTGATCAATAATTAGCATGTCATATTTTTTATTGCAAAATTCAGGAGATGAGTTCTAACAAAGACGAAAATCGAATTCTGACATGAAACATGTGTGACAGGCTTGTTTGTGGGGAGTCATTCAATTCACAAATCTTTTTGGAGTTATTAATGATTGTAACGATCCGGGAGGACTACAATTATTCTTAATCAATTGTTTACACACCACCCGAGAGGGGGAGTAAATGAACTTTGGAATTGAACCCATAGAATTGCATGAATTGGTTTTTAAAACTTTATTCGCATTTAATATTGAAGAAGCATGTTGAGATTATGTGCCTAAGGTTGCTCCTAAAGAAGTTGAAAAGACTTGTGGGGTTCACATATTTATTTTTTATTTTCTTTCTTAATTTTCGATTTTAGTTAGATAAAATATACAATTTTTGGTCGCTACAATAAAATTGGAATACGATATTATTATAGCCTAAGTGTTTCGAGATACAATCACTGAGGAATACGACCTTACTTGCCATTATCCTATAAACTACACTGCACACTTGCAGTTGTATGAACCAAAATAATTTTTGGCGAATAAGTTTTAGCGCCGTTGCCCTGTATTGATTAGATTCTATTTAGATATAGTAATAAGTAGTTCTATCTTAATTGAAGCATTTTTGTAAATATTTTTTTTTAATTTTCGATTTTTATTTTATTTTTTTCTTTTGATTCGATTTTAACATTGTTTTTGTTTAGTGCAGATAGTGCATGATCACGGATTCCATATCCACCAAGCCAATTTCCATTGATTTTGAAATCGAAAAGACAACCAAGCAACTAAGGAAAAGAGCAAAGCAATGGCGGATGGGACTAATCCGAACGTAGTGGAAAACAAAAACAATGAGAAGCGCTACCCGGGGCGTCGGCCCAGAATAGTGGAAAGGCTCGCGAGAAGGGCGGTTAGGGACTACTTCGATCCGGAGGTAAGCCAAACTTATGGGGTGTGGCTCGTCACCGATCAATGCAAATAATTTTCAACTAAAACCGACATTGATCCATGATGGTGTCACAAACCCAGTTTGGGGGTAGAACCGTTGAGGATCCAAACGCGTATCCGGGCGACTTTCTAGAAATTTGCGATCTCATTAAGATGAATGGTGTTTTCGAGGATATCATTCGATGCCGCCTTTTCGCATTCTCTCTGCGTGATAAGTGCTAAGGGATGGTTATGCTCTTTAACACCACCACCGCAAATAGGCGTAACTAAGTCGCGGTTTCTAGCCAAATACTTTTCCATATAACGCCGCAATTAAAATCAAATCGCCGAGCTTTAGGCAATTAGATTCGAGCCGCTATATGAAGCATGGGATAGATTCCGATAATTGCTAAGGAAGTGCCCTCAACACGGATATCCCGACTACCAACAGTTCGAAGATTTCTTCTATAATTGTTTGAGTGGCAACACAAGAACTATTATAGATGTTACATCCGGAGGTGCATCGCTAGGAAATATCCTGAGAAGGCACTAGAATTATTAGAAGAGATGGCGAACAACAGTTACCAGTGTCCATCCGAAAATAGACATATCACAGAAACTCAAGATGAGGATAGAATCGCCTTACTCACGTAACAAATATCCATGCTAAGTATGAAACCGGATGCGATGCAACAAGTAAATTCAAGGGAGGTAGTGGTTGTAGAAGAAGCAAATTTTGTAGGGGCGGGTACAACTACTACGTAAATAATCAGACACAACCTCACTATAATCTAGGGTTACCAAAGGAACAGAAACCAACCTTAGAAGAGATGCTAGCCTCATTCATCAGAGAAACTCGAGCGCGATTGAATCAAGATGAAGCCAAGATAGACAGAATCGAGGATCAGGTAACTCAATTAAATACTAACATGAATGATAGATTGAAATATTTGGAAAAGTAGGTGGGGCAGATAGCTACATCAATACATGGCCAACACCAAAAAGGCAAACCCCCAAAGCCAAAAAGACAAACCTGGGAGAACAGTGCCAAACCATTTGTCTGAGGAGTGGAACAAGTTATGAAGGTCCAAAGATGCCAATTGATCAAGAAAAAGAAGCAATCCAAGAGCAGGACATAGAAGAGGAGATGGCGACGAGCCCCATAGAAACATAATAGGTAAAATCTGCTCCAACCATTGCAAGAACTGAGGTGCCTATCCCTAAAGAAATTAGATAATCAATTTCTCAAATTTTTAGAAATCTTTAAGAAAATTCATGTTAATATACCTTTTGCGGATGCACTTGAACAGACGCCAAACTATGCAAAATTTCTTAAAGATGTCATGGCAAAGAAAAGAAAAATCTCGGACTATGAAACGGTTAAACTAACAGACAAGTGTAGTGAAATTATTCAAAGGAAGTTACCTAAAAAACGCAAGGATCCCAGGAGTTTCACAATTCCATGCGTAATTGGGGGAACAACCTTTGATAAAGCACTACGCGACTAGGTGCAAGCATTAACTTGATGTCGTTATCAATATTTCAAAATTTGGGACTAGGCGAAGTAAAGCCTACGACAATTACCCTACAATTAGAAGATCGCTTGCTAACATATCCAAAAGGGGTGATTGAAGAAGTGTTAGTAAAGGGAGAAAAATTCATCTTCCCAGCAGACTTCGTTGTGTTAGAGATGGAAGAGGACCGAAAGGTTCCATTAATTATGGGAAGACCATTCTTGGCCACAAATAGAGCACTTATCGATGTGCAAAAAGGTGAATTAACATTGCGAGTAAATGATGAACACGCATTATTTTCAATTTACAAAGCTATGCAATTTCATGAAAACGTCGAACATTGCAACATGATTGATGTGCTAACCCCATGCCTGGAAGCTGAGTTTGAACAGGTTATGATGAAAGACGCATCAGAATGGTGCTTCACTCAGTGGAATCCCAAGGTATATGTTTAGATATTACTAACAATGAGGTTATCGATTTTGTGTTTGCCTTAGATTCAGCGGACGAGAAAATTCAAGAAAACGGCGCTCTGACCATTCCACACGACCGTATGAAGAAACACGGCCAGTCCGTGGACGCATGCCTCTAGACTCACATGGCCATGTGTCAACACGGTCAGGCCGTGCAGTACGCTGGAATTGAAAACCCTCAGTCACACGGCCATGTTACCCTACATGGCCATACCGTGCAACAAGATAAGGGCCACTCACACGACCGTGTGGTCTCACACAGCCAGACCGTGCGTGTAGATTTCGACAGCCCAAGTCCACACAGCCATGTGGTCTCACACAACCCGACTGTGCGACATGTGTTTTGAGTTGAAAATCCAAAAATGAACTCCCGTGTTCTCTAGAACTTAAACCTCTCAGGACCATCTCAAATATGCATTCTTAGTCGACAACAAGACCTATCGGAAATAGTTTCTTTTTCCTCATCGAAAATCAATTAGAAAACTATTGCATATTATACGGGAACATAAAACTGCGATTGGATGGTCAATTTCTGATTTAAAAGGTATAAGCCCTTCGATTTGCATGCATAAAATAAGAATGGAAGATGATTGTAAACCTTTCAGGTAACATCAATGTAGACTTAACCCAATTATGCAAGAGGTCGTTAAGAAAGAAGATACTTAAATGGTTAGATAATGGAATAATTTTTGCTATATCTAACAACAATTGGGTAAGTCCAGTACAGGTCGTCCCAAAGAAAGGAGGAATGACAATTGTAAAAAGTGAAAACAATGAAATTTTAGCTACATCGGAGCTGTTATAGATGGCGTATTTGCATTGATTATCGAAAATTAAATGTCGCAACTCGAAAAGATCACTTTCCTCCCCTTTATGGACCAAGTGTTAGATCGCCTTGCAGTGTTATGAATACTATTGTTTCTGGATGGGTACTCAGGGTATAATCGATTGTGATTGCTCCGGAGGACCAAGAAAAGACAACATTTACATGCCCTTATGGTGTGTTTGCATTTCGTAGTTACCATTTGGGCTATATAATGCACCTACAACATTTCAAAGATGTATGATGGCGATATTTCATAGAATGATTGAAAACATCATGGAAGTTTTTATGGATGATTTCTCGAGTTTTTGGTAGTTCATTTGATCATTGCTTCCATAATCTAACCCTTGTTTTGCGTAGTAAATGCGAGGAGACGAACTTAGTATTAAATTGGGAAAAATGCCATTTTATGGTAAAAGATGGCATTGTACTCGGTCATCGTGTTTCTTCCATAGGTCCGGGAAGTCGACCGAGCAAAGGTGGTAGCAATTGAGAAGCTTACACCTCCAAGAAATGAGAAAGCAATAAGGAGTTTTTTCAGGACATGCGGGTTTTTATAGATGATTTATCCGAGATTTTTCCAAAATAACCAAACCCCTATCCCACTTACTTGAAAACGATGTACCTTTTGCTTTCATCCCCGATTGTGTACAGCATTTGAAACACTAAAGAAGGCTCCGTGATCGCACCAATTTTGATCACACAGCATTCGAGTCAACCCTTCGAGATAATGTGCGGACGCAGCGACTATGCAAAGAGGGTGCCGACCGGGACAAAAACATGTAAAGCTATTTCGTGTTATTTACTACGCAAGTCAAACATTAGATCTGGCACAACAAAATTACACCACAACTGAAAAAGAATTGATGGCGGTGGTGTTTGCATTTGACAAGTTTCAGGCCTACTTGATTGGGATAAAGACAATAGTCCATACATACCATGTTGCGGTCAAATACCTATTTGCAAAGAAAGATGCAAAACCGAGGCTCATTCGATGGATACTCTTACTACAAGAGTTTGATATCAAAATTCGGGATAGAAAAGGGTGTGAGAACGTGGTAGTTGATCATCTCTCATGATCGAGCAAAAGACTCATGAAAACACGATAGTACAACAATCAAAGAAACATTTCTCGACGGAATTAATCCCCGATAGAAAAAAACCATCCCCTGGTAACTGATATTGTCAATTATTTAGTAAGTGGAATTCTACCACCGTGATATCACATATCATGCTAAGAAGAAATTTCTTCATGATGTAAGATATTTTCTGTGGGACGAACCTCTTTTGTTTAAAAGATGTGCATATTCAATTGTTAGGAGATGTGTACCTCAAGAAGAATGGGCAAGCATTCTGGAGCAATGCCATTCATCATCATGTGGGGGCCATTCCGGGCCAACATGCACAGCGGCTAAGGTATTACAGTTCGATTTCTTTGGCCTTCTATTTTTTAAGATTGCTATAAGTTATTTTTGCGATGCGATAGGTGTCAACGTATGGGAAACATCTCAAGGCGACACGCGATGCCATTAACTAATATCATGGAAGTGGAATTGTTTGATGTTTGGGGTATAGGTTTCATGGGACCATTTCCAATCTCAAATGGGTACATGTACATCCTCCTTGCGGTAGACTATGTATACAATAATACAAGTGGATAGAAACAATCCCTACTAAAACAAATGATGCCAGGGTTGTGCTAAAGTTTCTACAAAAGAACATATTCACAAGGTTTGGCACCCCACGGGGCTCATTAGTGATGGAGGATCTCACTTCTCGCAACAAACCGTTTAACACCTTTATGGCAAAATATGGAGTAAAACATCGAGTGGCCACCGCGTACCATCCGCAGTCAAATGGATTAGCCGAGGTATCCAATAGGGAAATCAAGCAGATCTTAGAAAAAACGGTTAGCATAAATCGAAAAGATTGGTCTTTAAAGCTCGATGGCGCTTTATGGGCTTATCGAACGGCAAACAAAACACCTCTGGATATGTCTCCGTATCGATTAGTTTTTGGGAAATCATGCCATCTTCCGGTGGAATTAGAATATAAAGCATTTTGGGCAGTGAAAAAGCTTAACTTCGACATGACTACAAAGAGGTAAAAAAGAAAACCGCAAATAGTGAGTGACTAACTCTCGTCGTGAAGGTAAACTAAGATGTCCATCAAGGACCCAACTGACTTGTGACTTAACTCTGATTTAAAAGGACTAAAATCGAAATTTTGGTAAAGTCTTTTCAATCTCCCCACTTCTATACTTACTTTATCACCCCTTTTGATCTACAAGTTTTGAGCGATTTTGCATTAATTTTACGAATGAAAAGCTACAACAATATCTTAATCATGTACTCATTGATATATTTGTAGCAATTATAGCTCAAGATTTGAGCCGATCGAAATTCTGCAAAATTCCTTTTTAGCATGTTTTCAAGACGGAGCATGAGGAATACCCAAAACCACGAGATTGACTCGAGCTACATAGAGTTTGTTTATAATTAATATATCCTCGCTCTTATCAAAAATGTTTTGCAATGCTTTGAGGTGTCTTTTTCTTGTCCATGTCACCAGGAGGTCGGTAAATAGCTAAATATGCTCACAAAATTGAAAAGTTGTGACCCCTTATCGCTTGATTTGATTATGAGTTCTTAATGAAGAAGCATTACTAGGAAAACCGTTTTATTGGATAAAGTATTGTTCACATTCCACTATTTGAAAAACCCTAGTAATATAAGCCACAAGAAGTTTATGATTCCACGTGTATGGTTTGTACTTTGATGCAATTTGCACTTAAGGCTTCTTAAGGAAATAATTATTTGAGTATTGGGAACAAGCATATATTTCATGCCGTTTATAATGCTTGATTTATGAATGAAATGCATAAACTCGCCTGTTTTACATTTGAATGTTATTATGCTTATAAATTGTAGAATAAATTAGTTTGTGAGTTGACAAAACTATATAACCTGGAAAATTGTGTTGTTTGAGTTTGAAGTCCCGATGTTGTTCTTCTAGAGTACTATTTAGTAGGCATTAAATAAAATAAATATCATTATGATATTTATATTTGGGAATATAAAATAAATATCATTATGATATTCTTGTGTTCACAATAATCCTCCCATGTCCGGAATTAAAGTCTTTAGTGCTTCTTTTGTGCATTATCAAGTTTAAAGAAATTTCAATTTATGTTGATAATTGCCATAACAAAGAATCTATCTAGCTTTTTGGCAACTATGGATGCTATATCTATATTATTCATTTATGTCTATGTGTGTGTTTGCACGTTTGCTTACTATTATACATACATGTCAATTATATCTATATCTATATTATTCATTTATGTCTATAGATGTAATTTGTATGTATGATGTTTTGAGATTCATGGTGATTTTGGATATGGTTGTTATGTAAATGGACATGTGAAGTTGGACAGCTCATGTTAAGTCAATGTTTCTTTTTATGGAATTGTTATGTATATTTTCATTTGGACCGTAATTGTTAGTTGGATTACATATGTTGAATTGGCACTATTGCATTGGATAAGTTCATGTTGATTGTAATGTTTGGTCGAATTGTATTGGATAAGTTCAAACACCATAAAAATGACAATTACATCGGTTTTTGAAAAAACAAAATCGTTTAGAAAGATGATGTGTTAAGTGCATATAACATCGATGCAAAACCGATCTCTTACCTAATTTAAAAGGTTGCCAATAACATCGGTCAAAGCCGATGTCTCCTAAAAAAATGATGTTTAGGCTATCATCCCCCAAAGTTAACAACATCAGTTGTAAAACGATATCATTCATTGTAACAACACGTCTTTTACATCCTTAAAACCGATGTTGAATATGCGGACATTTAATATCACCAATTACGACATCTGGCCGATTTCCACATAGACACCAGCTATAAAACAATGTTTTTGAGCGTTTTTCTTGTAGTGAGCCCACTACATAGACTCAACTATTCACAAAACTCTTCTAGTTACTTCAACTCATCGATGATGCAAGACTTGTTCACACAACCCTTTTGCAACTCTAGTTTCTAGTTCGACAAGAACCTCACTACATCCCTTCACTTTAAGGTGATGTAGACCCTGAGTTTATTTTCATAAATTTCCTCTTAAAATATTTTCTCAGCTTTAATCTTCCACAAATTTTGTAGGATAATGTGTCTTAAATGAATCTTGAGGATTTCATTTTAGCTTGAGAGAGAATGTTCAGATTTTTGCTATGTTTAATTTTTCACGTGTTGCTCTCTTTCTTGTTTCGTATGTCTTTCATTTTTCTCTAATTGTTTCTCAGTTTTTTATAGTGTAGATTTGAATTTTGTCTGTTGAATAGATATACGGATTTCAAATCCATCATTGTATAGTTGGCATGTCCTTTCTTCGCAGCTTATGTTAACACTTCCTTGTATTTTTTCTGACTTCTGCAGAACTTGAAACTGGTAGTCTGCAGGTGTTTTTCTATTGGTTAAGACTATTTTGCCTTCATTAACTTGTTAACTTCTTTATGGTCATGGTACTTCGACATCTTTAATGAAAATCTTCTTTGGACTTAGTGCAACAAAGCTTATCCAGTTGACTTAAGTCTTCAACTACTTTGCCCCACTTAACTGATTCTTGAGGCTTATGAGTTGTAAATCTTTTGAAACGTCTTCTTCTTCAACTCTGTTGCGAGTCTTTTGAAATGCTTTTAGCAAGTCTTCTGAACATTTACTTAGCTGTTTTGAGTCAGCTTAAGTCATATTTATTACATAAGCAAATTACATATTGGGATGTCAACTTTCTAATACATATTGAATTTTGAAAAAGAGTGCGTGCGATCTCACCTCCACTACGTGAGATTTGCCTTCGTCCTCAAGGTATTCTCCAGCCCGCCCCTCCTCCTCCGTTTCCGGTCGTCTCCCACAGGTCGCTCCCATGGCGGAGCCTCCATGGCATGTTTACACTTCTAATTTCTCACATCCACCAAACCCTAGACAGCAGACTACGTCCTCCCCGTCTCACGCTGACCACATGCACGTCGCTGCTACTTCCGGCGATAACTCAACGGCAGTGGGAGGTTCTCTTATTCCCAGAAATTAATTGCTTTGTTCAAGGTTACCAGTCAGATGCTCATCGTCAACCACATACCAATACCGCAACCTCGTACATGGAGCAATCCGTCCTCGTACCTGCTATCTCGCCTCCTTGTACCAGCGTTGCGCCCACGCAGCATCCCATATTGACGCCCTTGCAAAGAACAACAATCCCCAGCGGTCCTCACCATGTGGCTAGAAAGGGGGAGGCGCCCACATCACCGCCCAAAGACTTCTTGCACCCTTTACCCCATGGTTGCCAATGGCCATAGGGGGTACCTTGGGGTCGGCTGCCACTCTGCCCTCCAAAGTGGTCCCCTCCCAGGGGAGTGATGACCCCCTGGGCGATCTCCCATCCTCAGAGCACTCCTCCTGCATGTCCACCAATGAATGCTTCTCACCTTGATGGATGCTCCGCCACCATGGTCCATCCCAACTCGTCAACCCAACAACCTCCGACTAGTAACATGGGTCATCAAATTTATTCTTTTGCACAGGTGGTTTTAGGAAACCCCATCCGACGGACTCAACTTTCACACGGACTTCGAGGTATCAAACAAATGGATTCCACGACTCGAGGCCCAGGTAATTCCAACTGTTTTTACAAACAGGTCTCTCGGTAAAAATCGATCCCCAAACTAGTTCGCAAATGTGATTACTATTCCGTAACTATTGATGATAACATTTACCAAAGAACGCCTCGCCGAATTTTTCTACTCATTAATGGATGGGTTATTTTAGGAAAATGTACCAAACCACGGGCTACCATGCTTTTACAAAAATGCTTATCTCAATTATGGGGCATCAAGAATGAATGGAAACTAATTCCCCTGGCAAGGGATTCTTTTGTGTCAAATTGTTTAATGCGCAGGATCGTTCTCGGCTCAAGAACGCACCAATTGGACGCTTAACCCTGGTATTATCCGCCTATCTCCGTGGATGCCTCGACTTCAACCCTTACAAGGCTCGCCTTCTTGAGCTTGATTTGGGTGTGGATTTTTGAACTCACTGAATACCGGGACCCCAATACCATCATGGGGATTGCCAAGGTTGCTCTTGGGAACCCATTACTGATTGATCGCGTTCTTTGGATGGTTCCTTGGGCCATTTTGTTTGGGTTCGTGGATGTTGACCTCTCCAAACCTTTGGAGGAACATATTATGATTGAACGCACCGCAAATGCTCTTTTGTTTCCGTCACTTATGAAAAACTACTAGCATTTTGCTCGACGTGCAAAGTGTTACGGGCACTCTACGGCTAGCTTCTTCTTGTCGCTTTTAACACACCGTGGGTAATACGAATAAGGATGGGCACACATCACCGCCCAGGGACGGTCACGGAGCCTCGATAATCGCAACAATTCTATCCGGCCGAGGGCGTTCCAGGGTTCGTAGAGTTTATCGCCCGGTCGGCAGACAAGGGCAAGGCCGTTGATGACTCAATGGGACATACGGGTTCGACCACGCCGCAGATCTTCTCCTCGCCATAGTCGCTGCCCCCGTAAATCCATTTTGGTAACACCTTCGAGGTGCTTGGTTCGGTTGAATCCCAGGATCAAGAACCCGCAGATGACTACACCGAGTATCGGCCGGGGGCTATCGCCAAGGTCAAGATTTCCAAGATCGACAAACGCTTTCGATCTCCGCAATTATGCCTATCACAAGATAAAGATCCTTTGGGAAAGCCTATTCGTGCTCGAGTCATGCCTTAAGGGACAACTCTTTGGATTGACTAAAGATCGAATTCTCCGTAAAATTACGCCGGACAGACGCCCCCTCATGACATTACTATTGAAACGGAAAGTTCGAACCACACGAGATGAACATCACAACATCCAAAAAATGGGCAAATTATGCAGATGACGTGGATCTTCCATAATCATCAGACTTTGTTATGCGTCACACGCCTGTTTTGACCGTGCGATTGTCACGGGCGACTCTCCCTCAATCGCCTCAATGAATGCATCTCCTGGAACATCCGGGATCGGGAATGTTGCATCTTGCAATGTTCTTAAGGCTTTATGTCACAAGCATAAACCTTCCATTATGGCTATTTGTGAACCTAAGGTGGACTTTTCGACTATTTCCGACTCTTATCGGGCAGCCTGGTTTGACACTCTGCGGGACAAAATTTTCGAGTTAATGGGCGGCCATACATTTGGGTTCTTCACGACTCCATTATCACAATTCTTAATCGTCCTGGTCTTCTACCCAAAGTGTATTGTTTTCCATGTTCAATTTGGTTCTTTGATTTTTCATGTTGGATTTACTCATGGTTTGTGTGATTACATTGCACGACGTGAGCTATGGTTGGATTTTGCATTTGGGTTTGGTTGATCCGTTGCTTGTTGGGGATTTCAATGCGGTTTTGGGGCACCACGAACACTCGCGCAATGACACTCTTTCCCAAGCCTCGTGCTAGATTTCGTGGATTTCATAGAGGATGCCGTTTGTTTGCGGTTCGACGACGGGAATTCATTTACTTGGTGCTCTCCACGGAGGCCTCTATCTTTACTTCAGCTAAGTTGGACAGAGCCTCGGCTACTTGCCCTTTTTTTTTTCGCTCTTTGGAAGGAGGTCAAGGGCTTAGTTCTTCCTCGCATTGGTTCCGATCATCACCCCATTTTGGTTACTTGCTCCTCGACCATTACTAGGGTCCGGTCTATTTCGTTTTCAGCGTATGTGGATTCACCACGATTCATTCCGAGATTTGGTTACAACTTCTTGGGGCTCTCCATGTGACACGCACAACCCTTTATTGCAAGTCATGTGGAAGCTCAAGCGGTTGCGATATGCTATTAAAGATTGGAACAGGGATGTGTTTGGGGATGTTAACCGTAGTGTGGAGTGGGCCGAGATGGAGCACCTTCGCCGATTCAGCAGATATTGAGGCTTTGGGCTATACCTCCTCTCTCCGGATAGAGTTGACGCCCAATTGAAGCTTTGCGCAGATGTTGCGATCCACACAGCTGAATTCCTTAAGCAAAAGGCCCCATCTTGCCGGGCTTAAGGATGGAGATCGAAACACAACATTTTTTCATTGGCGTAGTCGATTGCATCTTTGGACGCACGGGGATTTAGGGACTTATGGTGGCAAGGAATTTCACCGATGATGCTACGGTCCTTGGGAATCATATTATTTCATATTACGAGGAGCTCTTTGCGGAAAATGGGAGCTCCACCATGGATTTCTCGGGTCGACAGGTGTTCACTCCAATGGTTGGGGTGCGGGGACAATGCTTCCTGTGATCATTCCTCCGATTATGAAGTGCAGACGGCGGTGTTTGATATGGATCCGCATGCCTCCGGGGCACGATGGGTTCAATGGGATTTTTACCGCCATTTTCGGGATGTCATATCATTGAGGTAACAGACGCTGTTTCGCTATTTCTTTAACAATTCATCTCTACCCGGGATTGAATGCCAGCTTCATGGCGCTCATCCCTAAGACTAAGGATGCCAATGTCATTGAAAACTTCCGCCCTATCGTCATGAGAAACTTCCTTTTCAAGATTATCACGAAAATATTGGCTACGCGCTTGGGTTCTATTATTGCCGACTATTTATCCCCAACTCGTTTGGTTTTATCGGGTAGACAAATTCATGAGTGTATTACCATGGTATCGAAGGGTTTAATGTCTTACAGGGTTGCACGGATTCGAATATGATCCCGAAAATAGATATTCGTAAGGCATTCGACACATTGAGATGGGATTTTTACTATATGTCTTGCGGCGTTTGGATTCTCCGACACGTTCGTGCGTTGGGTGGAGGTGGTTCTTCGGTGCGTCGAGAATATCGTGTTGTTGAATGGGATGCCTGTTGGTTATTTTGCCTGTTCTGAGGAGTCGGAAGGGGATCCTTTATCACCCCTATTGTTTTCTATTGCGGAGGAGGTCCTGGGTCGGTTTATCACATCAGCGATGGATCGTCCAGGTTATCCGCTTCACGGTGCCAAGGAGTATCATCTTCCCAAAGATCCATTCTTTATGCGGATGATATCGTCATCATGTGCGGGCGTCTTCTTCCAATGCCTGGCCTTGCTTCGATTCTTACTCACTATGATATCTCGGGTCAAGTGTTTAGTCCTCGTAAATCCAAGGCTTATTTTGGGGTATGTGTTTCGCATTATGTCCGTGAGAGGGTGCAACATATTTGGGGATTCATCCGGGGACGTTCCCCACCATCTACTTGGGCGCTCCAATTTTCAAGGAGCCCCAAAGGTCGCGGATTTACAGCCTATTTTTCACAAAATAATCCTTAAGTTCCGACGATAGAAAGGCTCGCCCCTTTCCTCGCCGGTAGGGTTTGCCTTGTTAACTCGATGATAACTAGTTCTTTCGTGCACTCCATGATGATTTTTAAATGGCCTCGCCACGCTGCTAAAACAAATGGAAAAAGCCATGCGTAATTTCATCCGGACGGAGATGTGAATTCTAAAGGAAATGTAGTGGTCAATCGGGATACATGTTGCACGCCTGGGCGGAGGAGGATTGGGCGTGCGATCGCTAAGGCGTCGCTAACAAGGCTTTCTTAATGAAATTGGGCCGAAGGTTCAACTCGGACTCGTTGGTTTTCAAGACCCTCGACAACGGTACTTTTTTACTAGAAATGGGGACATCCGGAGGTCCTTCCTTCCCTCTTCTATTTGGCACGGGATTAAACGTGCATTTGATGCGTGGATGATTTCGTTGGATACCAGGCACCAATTCCGAGGTATTATTTTGGATTGATAATTGGTTGGGATATTCCATTGCTTTTTAATTGGCATTCCGCAGGATTATAGGTATTTATTCCAGCAGAACAGATCTCTCGATTACTTTTATGATGGATCTCGGCACTTCACCCTCCCCTTTGTGGAGGCTTATTTGGAGCTGGTTCGAGCTATTGTGCGTGTCCCAATTGCGCCTACATCTCGGGATACTCGTGTTTGGATGAACTCGAGGATGGTTCGATTACCTCAAGACGGCTTATAAATTCTTACGCCCCGCGCCAACGAGTTAGATGGGGTTCTTGGATTTGGTCCAAAGATATCCTCGGAACGGCGATCGTGGTGGCATGGAGTGCTATACACAACCGATTAGCAGTCCAGATTCTTACGAGCTAGGGAAGTTTTATCGCCCTTCGGTTTGTGTTCTTTGCAGGAATCGGGGAATCGGTCGATCACTTATTTGTTTCTTGTCCTTTTGCAGGCATCTTTGGCGTTGATCTTCCAAGCCTTTCACCCGCACCCTTCCGTGCTTACGCTTTCAACGAATCGCTGGTACGGCTTATGGCATTTCACTTTAGTGACCAGGTCGCTTTCCTTTGGCGTGTGGCAATATTATCCTCGCATCGGCTTCTTTGGCACATCTATAATGAGCTGATTTTTCACAACAAAACTGGACTCCGGAGGCGGCACTCATTCACCTACAAGTACTCATTGTTGAATCAAAGGCATCTTTGGACCGGGATGCATGAATAATGATCAGCAGGACCTCTTCATCTTGCGTGGTTTAAGAGTCCCTGACGAGTTAGACGTGCTCAAGATTATGGAGGTCCAATGGCAAAACCCCCTCCCAGGTTGGATCAAGGTTAACACAGATGGCAGCGCTTTAGGGGCGGCGGGCAATCTTACAGCATCCGGTATCTTCGGAATTGTAGAGGATTCTTTCGCGGATGCTTTGTCCATCGCCGTGGTTTGGCACGATTCGGCGGAATTGGTTGCAGCAATGTGGGCGATTCATTACGCATTTGCAAAAGGATGGACGAAACTTTGGCTAGAATCGGATTCGAAGTATGTGGTGAACTCATCGAGAAGAGAACGATGGAGGTCCCATGGCGCCACCTTGGCTATTGGCGCCAAACCTTGCATCTACTCAGTGGCATTGATTTTGTAGTCTCTCATATCTTTCGCGAAGGCAATCGGGTGGTAGACATGCTGAGCAAGAAGACGGAGAGTGGCGTCTGGTGGTGGGGCGTTCCGACCACAGACCTGCTTCAATACATCACGGATGATTATGTTGGCCAATCCACATATAGGTTTGTTAATTAATGCGCCAAATGCGCCACTGCTTCAGGTTTCTTTTTTAGGCGCCTTATGTTTCATGGATGGTACTCTTTTTCCTTCCAAGGGTTTTTCCCACAAGGGTGGGTTTTACCTTGGAAGGTTTTAACGAGGCCCCAACCATTCAACCATTTGGTCGGCTTGTGACCACTGCATACTTTGGTTGTTGACATTATTTCCAGGCTTTCATTTGGTTACCTGATCTGCCTGTGATCAAGATTACTCTTTTTTCATTTTTATATATATTCGCAATTATTCAAAAAACTTTCTAATACATATTTTCTAAGCATCATTGAAATCTATATAGCAAATTTTCTAACAATTAAATGTTTAGAAAATAATTCAAGTGGTATCACTAACTCTTTATAAGGGTGTTAACCAGGGTTCGAACCCTGTATCTTTTAGTTTCTTCGGAATTTATCTCATCCCCTCCAACCAGTACTCCCAACTTATTAAAAAAATGTTAGAAAATAATTTAAAAAGAAAGATTCAGTTTGTTGATAATCTTTAAGGCACTTAAATGTATTCTTTTACAGTATACATTTAAAATATAAAGTATGCAAAGAATGTGCAAAGCTAAGCTTCCCACTATCTTTCATATCATCTGGGTCTGGTTCTTTTATACTCATCTTCCAAAGCTAACCAGTAGCGAACTATTTTTCTATTGGGGTTAGCTGGGAATCTACCTCCTCCATTACCTCTTCCTGGGGGGTGAGTCTCGCCTAGCAGGAGGATCCCCTGCTTTTTCTCTCCCACTAGAGGATTCACTTTATCTTCTTCTTGCACTAACTTGGCTGCCACCATCTCTAGATTGGCTGTTGGATGTACTCTGCTACCCGTTAGTCTGTTGTTCAACAGACATCTGAATATTATGCAAGCCTTTCTCCCAATATGCATTCCAGGCTTGTTCCAAGGTCATCTTTTTGTAGAATCCTTCAACAAGGAGAGAGTAAAATTCTTCATCACTCATTTCCTCGGGAATCAAGCCAATTGGTGGTCCTTCAATTATCTACCTTAACAAACTGATTATATGTTCTTGGCTTTAATCTAAGGCATCCGTCTCATCTGTTGTTTTTTGCATAAGAAAATTCTAGCTTTTCTTCAACAGAGACTGATGGAAGAACTGGAGGTGCCAAAAGTTAATGGAGCTCAAGGTAAAATTGGCTTCTTTGTGGAATGTGTCGCATAATTGGAAATTAATTCCACTTGGTAGAGGTTATTATAACATCCAGTTTGATTCTTTGGATGATGAAATTTTGCTTTTTCAAAATGTGCATGGAGTTTACAGCCTGGTACAATCCGTCTCTCAAACTGGATTGCCGATTTTAATCCATATAAGGTGAATACTTGAATGGCTCAAGTATGTGTTAGAATTTATGAATTGAGCATAGAATATTGGCATAAGTCCTTAATCATGAAACTTGCTAGTTCGATTAGAGCACCACTCCAAATAGATGAACGTTCTTTATCGGGAGATGTTGGTCACTTTGTTAGAGTATTGGTGGAAATGGATTTGAATAATTCGATCCAGGAATCTATTATGGTCGAAAGGGTGGGGCACTGCTCCTTTTTTCTATTGGTTACAAAAATCATTGTGAATTGTAGGTCACTCTATAAACAATGTCGCCAATCCACCACTCATGAGGTTAATATTCCAAAAACTAAAGAATTTAAGGAGAACGGGCGGACTCGTGGACTTTTAGAGGTGAGGAAGAACAATACGCAAGGACAAAATGTTTCTAAAGGAATAGAGGTGATCACAGAAGCCTGGGTTACAGTTAATAATAAGAATAAGCATATTGTGAATAAACGTAATGCGGAAAATGCTTCTTCAGAGGTTCATATCCAAAATTTCTTTGAATTGTTGGGCGAAAGGGATACAGAAATACATGACCCTGGGGATAACAATGAACCTCATGGAAGCTCGAGCCAGGGAATAACTAACCACGATCGACAATTGGTGGTTTCTACGGATTTGGATTAGAATTTGCAGGTGGATACTAATTTGGTGGATAAGGGTTCGGTGGAATTAAATAAGGCCATTGAGACCGTTTCGAACAACAATCCGATCAGTGATTACGTGTTAGAGGCTAGTGATCCTTCGGAAGGCTTCAAGGCCATGGCAGCCGCGGCTCGTAAACATTGGTCAGATATGACTGAAGAAGAAGAACATGGTAATATATTTCTTGAATCTATTGATGCTCCTACGCATTCGGTGCAGCTCTCTCCCCCTAATTTCCAATGAATTGCATGTTTTGGAATATTAGGGAATGATTCTTCAAAGTCAATGCTCAAAGATCTTTGTAGAATTCACAATCCTGATGTGGTTGTTATTGCTGAACCTAAGGTTCAATTTATTTTTATTCATGCTAGTTTTTGGCAGGGTCTTCGTATGGCTTTGAGTGTGGAATCTTTCTCGCTCCAATGTTCTTCTGGATTTATGGGTTTTTTCTCGGTCGACTCTGTTTCAGTTCTGTTATTTCTACATATGATCAGTGTGTCCTTTGTAAAGTAAATTTCCAGAATTTGCAGTTTCATATGGGATTTATCCACGCTCAATGTTCTTATATTGCTCGTCGGCACCTTTGGCCGGACATTAAATCTTGGGGCCTTCGGGAAATGGTTATTATTGGTGCTTTTAATGCTATCTTGGGAGCTCATGAACGCTCTGGGGGTGGCCTTCCTCATGTCATGTCTTGCACGGATTTTCAGAATTTTATGAGTGATAATGACCTTAACCAGATTCCTATGACTGGTAATGCTTTCACTTGGAGTAATTTTCGTGCCTCAAGAGGGTTTGATGCTGGCTCGGCTGGATCGAATTCTTGCCTCTCAGCAATTCTTAGATAAATGGCCAACGATTTCGGGTTATGTTGGAGTTCTCCATAGTTTGGATCATCATCCTATTTTTCTTTGTTGCGATAGTCTTCATGCTCAGGGGCCATCTCCCTTTCGATTCCAGTCTATGTGGCTTCAACATGCGAGTTTTAAGGAGATTATTGCTAAATCTTGGCAGAACCATGCGCGGTGCGATGCTCGATGTTATGCATCATGGTGAAATTGAAGAGACTTCATCCTATTTTGCATAACTAGAATAAAATGGTTTTTTGAGATGTACATAAGCGAGTGGAGGATGTTCAGCTGAAACTTGACAATATTCAAAAATCGATTTTTGCTCAAGGCTTTTCGGATTCTTTGATGGGACAGAAATGGATACCCGTATTGAACTTAATTCTTTGTTGAATCAACAGTACGAACTTTTGAGATAGAAGAGCCGCATTAAATGGTTGACGGATTGCGAACATAACATAATTTTTTCCACAGAAGGTTGAGGGCGAAGAGATCTAAGGGCGTTATTCGGCAGCTTGTGGTTAATGGTGATATTATGACTGATTTCCAACATATCCGTCAGCATATCATCGGATTCTATGAGAACCTTTTTTCACAGCCATCTAATGCATGGATTGATTTCTCTATGGTGGATGTTGTTATGAATCCTATGGTTTCTGAGGAGGAAAATTTAAAGCTCTGTGGTATCCCGGAAGATTCAGAGATTAAAGGGGCAATTTTTGATCTTAGCATGGATAGTGCTCCAGGACCGGATGGTTTTGGTGGTCATTTTTACCATAATTGTTGGAATATAATTGAAAGAGACGTCATGGCTGCGGTTAGATCCTTCTTCATGCATGAACACCTTCCCCCAGGTTGTAATTTGAGCTTCATGGTGTTAGTCCTCAAACGAAAAGATGCGGATAAAGTCGAGGACCTTAGACCCATAATTCTAAGCAACTTTATTTTTAAAATGGTTACTAAGAATCTTGCTAATCGTTTTGGGGTGATTTATTCCGGCAAAAGATTCATGATTGTATCGCTCTGGTTTCGTGAGAGTGTTAATCGCTCGATGAGTCGTTCCCATGTGCATAATATGATTTGAAGATTGATATTCATAAGGTATTTGACACCCTTCATGGGATTTTCTTTTCCATGTTCTTAGACATATGGGTTTTAAAGGGATCGATTCATTTGATGGGTTTATGTTATATTCCATTCAGCACGTTTTATACTCATCAATGGTAGCCCGAAGGGTTATTTTGGATGTTTGTGGGGTGTGAGGCAAGGGGATCCTTTATCCCCGCTTTTATTTTGTGTGGCGGAAGATGTTTTGGCTAGGGTTTTGCAGTCTGCATTTCAAAAAAGGAATCTTTCTCCCTTTGTTGCCGCACGTCACCTCCTATTCCCTCCTTGTCTTCTTTTATGCGGTGATATATTGATTTTGGAGGTCGCTAATTCGAGTAATTCTAAATTCATATTGAATATTTTGGAGGTGTATGGTAATGCTTCGGGGCAATTCTTTAGTCTTGAGAAATCAAAGATTTATGTCAATGATAATATTTCGCGGCAGCTCCCCAATTGTATTCAGATCGACTTTGGCATTTCAAGAGGTTCGGTTCCTTTCACCTATCTTGGTGCTCCTCTTTTCAAAGGGGCCCCTATGATTCATCTCTTCCAGCCTCTTTTTGATAAAATTGTCTCCAAGTTTCAAACTTGGAAAGGAAATTCTTTATTTATGGCAGGAAGGATCACGTTCTTAAACTCGGTGGTTACTAGTTCTTTTGTCCATTCAATGTTGGTGTACAGATGGCACATATCATTTTTTAAGAACTATGGAGAAAGCTATTAGGAACTTTGTGTTGTTCCATGATATCAACAAAAGGGAGTTGTTACGCTTAACTCGGTTCAGATGTTGTTCTCCTAAGGAGGAAGGGGGTCTGGGCATTCGTTCTTTAATTGTCGCTAATAGAGCTTTTTTGATGAAAATGGCTTGGAAAAATTTGAGGTTGGAAAGTCCTATTTTCAACATTCTTCGCCTTTGCTTCATGGATTCTAAGCATCCTGCACCTCCTTATATCGGCTCTTCAACTGGTTGGTTGTACGTCATGTGCTTCAGAATTACCGTTAAATTCTCGTTGGTCTGCCGAACGATGGTTCTACGGTGAGATTCTCGTTAGACGATTGGTTGGGGTATTCGATTGCTGATTGTATAGGTATTCCTCACCACCTATATGATCTTTTCTCTCACCCGATTTCTGATTACTTCTTTAATGGGATCTGGCATGTTACGGAGGATTTTTTTTTCGTTGCCTACATGAACATTGTTATTGATATTCTGCATTTTCCTATGTCTCGTTAATCGGAAGATCGTTGAGTTTGGTCGAATTCCATAGATGGGGAGTTTCGTATGAAGAGGCTTATAATCATATTCGGGAATCTTTTCCAATTGTTCAATGGGGGCGATGGATCTAGTCTTCACACATTCCGACTCGTCAATCTATCATGGTTTGGAAATCCTATGCTACTGCGATTTTCACCAGTTGTTCCTTTGCGAAGGCGATGTGGAGCTGTATTCAAGATGTATTTTAGGTTATCTTGCCATTGGATGGAGGTTTCAATCATCTGTGCATTGTAGCTATGCATCACAGATTCTAGTCTCGATTAGCTTAGCTTTCTTATGAAAAGTTGCATTCACTTCGACTGTTTGGATATTCGATGATGTTGCTTCACGGATCCCGGCTGCTATTTTGCTCCTTCGTGCTCTCATTATCGAATCATCATGTTTGGATTATGCTTTTTTGTCTAATTCAATTTTCGATCTTTTCGTCTTCGTAAACTCGCGTTCAGGGCCGTGCAAGACCACCCATGACATGGCATGCGGTTAGGTGGTACCCACCTCTTCCAGGATGGACAAAGGTTAATACAGATGGATGTGCTTATGGGGCTCCGGGGCTTTGTGTGGCAGCGGGGGTGTTTCGCAATCATAGAGGATTCTTTACGGGCCAGTTTGTTAGGAACATGGGCGTGGATTTGCTTTCCAATCAGAATTGATGGCGGCAGTTATTGCTATTGAATACGCTTATAAGAGAGGATGGAGGAAGTTATGGCTGGAGTCGGATTCGACGTATGTTTGTGAGCTTCTCTCTACTCGTTCCCAGAAGGTTCCTTAGCGATACTTTTGTAGGTGGAGAAAGGTTTTGAATTACCTTTCTCATATGGAATTTATGGTATCCCACATTTACCGTGAAGGCAATCATGTGGCGAATAGGCGTTCAAAGATAGATATATTTTTCTCTTGGTCACACATTGCCCTGGAGATCATTCATGCGGGGATTCAGGTGGATGCTTCCGGGTATATCTTTTTTCGTAGTTGCAATAACTAGATTTGGGGTACTCTTTTTCCTATCAATGGTTTTTCCCACTGGGTTTTACTTTGATAGGATTTAATAAGGCCTCGAGATTTTATAAGCCATCTCACAGCTTGTAAGCAATTTTACTTTTTGTTTTTTTCCATTCCTAATGTCGTACATGGCTAAGTATTCACTAGCTGCTTGGCTTGTTTTTGAATAAGTGCGAATATATATATAAAAAAATGAAAAAGAGTAGTCCCGATCACGGTGATCAGGTAACCAAAGAAGTAAAGCCGGGAACAAAGTCAAATAATCTAACGAAATGGTCACAAGCCGACAGGATGGTTGAATGGTTGGGGTCTCGTTTAAACCTTCCAAGGTAAAACCCACACTTGTGGGAAAAACCTTGGAAGGAAAAAAAGAGTACCCCCATGAGAAAAAACGTCCAAAACAAAGAGAAACTAGAAGACCAAAAGCACTAGCTAATAAACCTATAATTGTCACAAAGATAATCCTGAGTGAGGGACGAGATTATGGCGCCGGGGCACCCCCACCATGTATCCTCGTGCGAAGTCTTGCTAAGAATATCCGCCGCCCGGTTGCCTTCCCCCGAAGATGTGTGACACCACCAAGTTCATCTCGAGAAAGGAGGTGCGAGTGTAACGCCACATGCTCGGATGTCGCCAAAGAACCTCTATAGATCTCTTCCGCAAACAATTCCACCACATAAACCGAGTCCGATTCCAACCATAGATGGCCCACATTGCCGCCATCAACTCCCCTCAAAAGCAAAACCCGAGCCACATCTTTCCACAAAACATCCGCGAAAGAACCTCTCGCAATTTAATCCATCCCGTGCAAGGTTTCGCCAATTAACTTGCACAATCTTTCGTGCTCGCCTTGGGCGCCTGGGACCCGTGAGCCGATGGAGAATGAGAAGGTCCCTTTGGTCATTATGCATGCAACCTCTGTCCAATGAAGATGACTCAAGAATAAGAACACGAAGGCGTAGGATGGCCGCCTAAAGTGTCCGATCTTTTCATGGAAGGTCAAGTCATTTCGATTTGCCGATGAGCCAAATACCGGATAACACCGCAACCCGCCAAAGAAAAAAAAACCCGCTCACCGAAATGAAAACTCATTAAACGCACCAGAATTCATTGAAGATATAAGCCCTAAAGTGATGGAATTCAAAAGAGTCGAAAATCCACTTCCATAGGGCCCCCGCAAAAGTACATAAGACAAATAAATGATCACATTTCGCGTCAAGACAACAAAGAACACAAACTGAGGGGCCTGTGAAGGAACCCCGTGGTCGCAGGATATCCAAAACCGCTAGTCGATTGTGAATGGCGTGCCAAGTCACAATCGAACGTCTTTCCGGAATGTGAGGAGACCAAATCCAGGAGTCCTTGAACGACCGGGGAGTGAGGGCGCAGATATGAGTAAGCCGCCTTCGAGGAAACGGTCCCATATCAGAGTGTATCCATGCCTGCACGTCCGACGAATCCGGGGCAATGGGGATTCTAACAATATCTCGAACCATATCCAGATATGCCTCTATAAATGATAGAGTGAAGTGTCAAGTCCCATCATAAAAGTAATCAAGATTGCCGAAATAAATATTTGTACTCTGCGGATGCCAATCCTATCCGCAATGGTGTAACCTGACCTAATTATCCAGCCAGAATGAAATACCGGAGTTGCATCCGGAATCCGATGTGATCCTCCAAGAATCCCGAGATCCCAGTCGAACCCCTCCATATGGAAGAGGGGATGTACGAACGGGGCGTGTAAAACCCCGAGAAGTGAAAAAGTGCTTTCTTAGGGTGTCAGAAACCAAAGAGTTTGAATTCATAATCTTCCAACCCATCTTCATAAGGAAGGCATTGTTGGCAACAACAATGGAGCGGATGCCCAAGCCTCCTTCCGCCCGTGGCATACAACAATGATTCCGATTAACCACCATCGAACCTTTAGAGTTCACATTCCCGACCCAAATGAAATTATGCATGGCCTTTTCCATTTGCCAAGCAATGTTCTAGGCCACTTTTAAACAATCATAGTATGCACAAAGGAGTGGTAATCACCGAATTCACCAAACAAATGTGACCAAGCAATAGACAACGAGGACCCTTCCACCTCCCGAATTTAAAGATAATCTTATCGAACACCGGTCG
The DNA here is from genome assembly GCA_016081115.2 of Rehmannia glutinosa. Classification (NCBI taxonomy): domain Eukaryota; kingdom Viridiplantae; phylum Streptophyta; class Magnoliopsida; order Lamiales; family Orobanchaceae; genus Rehmannia; species Rehmannia glutinosa. The sequence continues at coordinate 66,070,765 of CM071931.1, read as the reverse complement.
AAGATCCGCCACTTTGGGCGCACTTGAAGATTGGGGCGCCTAAATAGACCATAGGGTAGGCGCCATAAGCATCACTGTAATCGCCTGGATACGCCCTCGTACATAATTAGAAACCGGCGCAAAATAAACTTTATATTTATTCGGATTGAAAATCTGCCCAAATGTCCGCATAAAGATTGAGCACTGAATAATGGTACGTGGATTACTCGTGGAGGCCCCACACATAATCACAATATCGCCCGCATACATAATCGATTTAAGGGAAAAACACCTACTTAGGTGCCATAAACGCCTGAAGGTGGTTTCTCTTCACCGCCTCCTCAACTAATCTACTCAAAACGTCTTCTCGCGATGCAAAAGAGCGGAGGTGATAACGGACCCCCCTGCCTAACCCCTCGAAAACAAGAGAAATAACCCACAAAGCGACCCATTTAGAAGGACCGAAATTCGGAAGAATGAAGGATAATCTCTATCCAATGAATGAACACTTCGGAGAAACCAAAGCGACGCAACACGTGAATCGAAAACCCCAAGTAACCGTAGCTTGCGGATATCAATTTGTAAGATTATGTTGGTGTCATTCCGCCCCCGCAAAATATTAAACCCTTCCGAAACCAACGCGATACAGTCGTGAATTTGCCTGCCCGGGATAAATCCAAACTGAGTCGGAGACAAGTAAGAAGAAATGATGGAGCCCAAACGAGTAGCCAAAATCTTCATGATAATCTTAAAAAGAAAGTTACTCATGACGATCAGCCGAAAATCCTCCACCGCATTAGCCTCCTTGGTCTTTGGGATGAATGCCATGAAACCGGCGTTCGCCCCCTGCGTAAAGGAGGTCATAACAAAAGACGACGGCCGCCAACACCTCATCTCGAAACCACATCCGTAAAATGCCGATAGAAACTCCCATCAAACCGTCGGCCCGAGCACTATCCGAACCCATATCAAACACTGTCTCTTTAACCCGGACCAAGGAATGGCCGTCAAGAGCGTATTATCGATTGGGTAAAGAGGTGAAATTAATGGTCAACCAAAGTGTAATCCGAGCCGAATGCGTTGTATCTACAAAAAGATCCGTATAAAATGAAATAATGTAATTTCCTGTGGCCACCGGATCCTCCGTATGTACCATCAACCATCACCCCTCGAATCCCCGAGCGCCCCTTTCTAACGGGCGCGCTATGAAAGAATGTCGATTGCGGTCCCCATCTTTTAACCAAGCGAGCGAAGCCCAAGAAAATCGGGATCGCATGAGCAAAACGCGAGAAAGCTCCTCTCGCACCTCTAATTCCCTTTCCTCGAGTTCCTCCGTGAAACCATCGGATTCAATATCGCTTGAATCTACTCGGACCCTTTCCATCTCGATAATCCACCTGACGATTAACATCCCCAAATACCTCCTTATTCCATACCTTAATTGTTTGTCTCAACCTTTTGAGCCTCCACATGATGCGCTGCAAAGGGTTTGGCGACGCGCACGGGAGCGCCCAAGAGGTAGTGACAATACCCCGGAAAGAAGCATGATGAATCCACATACGCTGGAACCGAAAAGGAGACGGGCCCTTGGTAATGGAAGAAGAACAAGAAACCAGAATGGGATGGTGATCTGAACCAATGCGCGGAAGGACTAAACCCTTAACAACTTGCCAAAGAGCGAAAAATTGACCAGTTGCCAGGGCTCGGTCCAGTTTAGCCTGAAGAAGAGCTAGAGGCCTATGGGGGGAGCACCAAAGAACAAATTCCCCAAAGTCGGCACAACAAATAACCCTGCATCCTCCAAGAAGTCCCTAACGTCTTTACAAGAAGCCTGGGATAAAGTACCCGTGCTAGAACGCTCATGATGTCCCAACACAGCATTGAAATCTCCAATAAGCAGCAGATCAGTAAGACCCAAATTCCTCAGCTCCAACCAAAGGGCATGACGAGCAACATGATCACACAAACCATGAGCAAAACCAACATGGGAAACCATAGAACCAAATTGAATTTGCAAAATAATACACCGAGAAGAAGACCAAACCCGATTATGGATGTAAATACTTGCATCGCATAGAACCAAATATCCGGGCGATCATTCGCCGAAGCTCGAGCAGCTTGACAAAGCCGAGCCCCAAGCTACTCCAAGAAGAATCCGAAATGGATGAAATGTCCACTTAGGTTCACAAATGGCTAAAATAGAAGGTTTATGTTTGTGACATAAAGCCTTAAGAACATTACGAGATGCAATGTTTCCAATCCCCCGATATTCCGTAAGATGCAATTCATTGAGAAGGCGGGGAGGTGGCGCTATGTCGATCGCACGGTAAAAACAGCGTGTGGTGTGTTGTGGAGTCCGACGATTGAGAATTACCAACTTCTTCCGCATAATCGCCCATCTCTTGATCGCAATGTTCATTTCATGTGGCCTCGTATGCTCCCTGCTCGATAGTGATTTCGTGGACCGGCGGCGATGGACCCGACGCCACACTCCCGAGAATTCTAGATTTCTCCGAGTCCAAGGAGTCGTCCCTAAGGCGCGGCCGAGAGCTCGAATTGGCTTTCCCAAAGGATACCGAACCGTAATAGGCATAATGGTGGAAACCGTGCGGTGTTAGAAGTAGTGGCCTTGGGAGAAGACTCCTAGCTGGATAATCGGGCCGAAGTCTCGTGGGATGCAGATTCTAGGAGTCATCTCGAGCCAAGCGCCTCAAATGTGTTACCTGTGGATATTTGTAGAGCAAGTGACAATTGCGCGGGGAGGAGATCTAGCGTGTAGTCGAGGCCGTATTTCTCATTGAGTCATCAACGATTTTGCACTTGTCCTCGCTACACAGACAATAAATTTTACGAACCCGTGAACGCCCCCGCTGCATCGAGTTCCCGCGCCCCGCCGACGCCCCCGATCCGGGAGAAACTCGCTTTCCATAGTAGGTTTCTCATGGGATGAAACATCAAGATGCCGCCGAGTGTCCCGTAATACCACACTTTGAACAAAATTCGACAATTTTTCCACGAATCGACACGAATGAGCACCGACCCACCCGCTCAACCATAATGTGATCCTCCAAGGTCTTGACATGATCAATATCCACCAAGACCGGATGAAATGACCAGGGAACTTTCCAACGATCGATGGTATATTTGTATCAGTTCCCAATCACACTCGGCTATCCCCAAGATGGTATTAGATCCTAGTATTCCAAACCAAGCTCGTAGATTCGAACCCAAACACTTGCTATCGACGTGTGCACTTTGTATGGGTTGAAGTCCGGACCCATGGAGAGAGCCGAATAGTCCCCCCGGATTGAGCGCCGATTTACGAGCATGAGCTCGACCACGATCCTCGCGCATTAGAAAATTTCACACGAAAAATCCCTTACCCAAGGGGATTAGTTTCAATCAAGATTAATACCCCATAATTCGAGATAGGCGTTTATGCAAAAGCATTGTCGCCCATGGTTTGTTTTCTTTTCCCAAAATAACCCTACCAATTAACAAATACGAGAATTCAAATGAGACGTTGTTGGTACACGTTTTCATCAATAGTAATCGAGTAATAATCCCCCTTTCTAACCGGGCTTAGGGATCGATTGGATTTACTAGAAACCGCATGAGAAAATATTTTGAAATTACCTTGCGCTTGCGTAGTTGAATCCATGTCGTGATGTGTACCTAAAACAATTTTAGCAAAAGACTGGCCAAAATTGGGTTGAGCATTAGTGTTATGAGCCGAATGTCACATGTTCGTTTCATAAACGGGGATGTTGTAGTAGATGCTCCAACAATATGGGAAGGATTTAGACGGAGGCCCCGTCATGGGGATCCCATGTAGACGATGTACATCGGCCCAGGGTCATCACCCCCCGGGGCGGTCTTGGAGGTTGAAGCGGCCCGGCCCCCCAAGGGATGGCACAAGGGGGCCGGGGTCCCCCATGACATGCAAAGGCCATGGGGGAAGAAGGGCTGGTCGCTTCAAAATAACCGCCTGGCCGAGACGGTTGGGCTTGTGCCCGCGTGAAATATTCCCCATGTGCGACGCAGAGCAAGGACTTGCGAGGGGGACCACGTGGCGGCGGGCGCAGGTCAAGGACGACTTGGGCGGCAAAAATGCTGGCTTGTTTGCAAAGACACACTTTTTTCATTTTTATATTATTTTCGCATTCATCAAAAAAAAATCTTCAAGGTTCTAAAAGGCCCTTATGTAAAGAGATAAAGGTTAAAACCTTCCTTTCGGATGACTCTTAAATTCTTATCATTGATTCATTAGGATTAGGGTTTCCATATTTGACTAGCTCAATTTTTTTGAATAAATGGAAAAGATATATAGAGAAAAGAAAATGTTAATCCCGATCACAAGCCAATTACTGTTTGCTTAAAGTTGGGGCCTCGTCAAAATGCGAGAAAAAAAGAGTCATGATCATGGCTACGGCTCTCTATGATGATCTTCTCGCTCGACAGTCTTATTCATGATCGATCGTAGATTGTTATCCATGGAGTTAGATTCCTTTTTATTTCCGAATATCAACCATGCAATCATCACGATGTAGTTTTCATTTGGCCGATATGAATTTGATGGACGGGGTCGATCTTAACAGCGATGTTTTGGGCCGGACGTTGTCCGTCTTCATCCAATGCTATATCGATCCCAGTGTCCGATTTTCCTTCACCTCTTGTTACTAATCCACGATCGGAGGTTAATGTGGAACACACCCAACCGCCTCCCAGGGTTCACGCTAGGTTTTTCCAAAACACCAATGGAAACCCAAATCCAACGGATAGGGAATCTGTTAGGGTTTCTCACCCTCCATAAACTCTAGAACTAAACAGGACACTCGAATGCGGTTTTCACGAACAACATACGATTTTAACCACACTACGGTTAATCCCTTTGAATATGATCAAACGCATCGTAACAATACAAAGTGCATGGGAATACTACCACTTTTGCTCAAACTTGCGCCACGTTCCATTTGCAACGGTGAAAAAAGGGGATTACTTTTCCGTGATGATAGACATAAACATCTATCGCCAATGCACCGAATCTCGAAACTCATTGATTGGCCGCCTTCTTCAACCGAAGGGTGTCAATCCATCATCCTTTGAGGATTTAAAGAAGAAACTTGTAGATGCTTGGAAGCTTAATCATGGATGAAGATTAATCTTTTTGGGCAAAGGGTATTACAATATACGTTTAATGAATGGAGGAGCGAAATCATGTTTTTTCAAGATCCTTTTGGCATCCAAAGATTGATTAAAAATATTGTTTGCATAGTGGGTTCTCCGATTCAAATAGACAATCGTTCTTTGACAGGTGAAGTGGGTCATTTTGTAAGAGTCCTCGTGGAAGTCGATTTTGAATAAGCCGATCTAAGAATTTATCAAGGTGGCACTAGTAGGACATTGCCCGTATCATCCCTCGGTTATGAAAACTTGCCTCGATTTTTGTACACATTGTCGTATCATTGGACATAACATCAACCAATATCGTCAAGGTCGCCCAAAGGAAACGAATAAGCCGACAGACAGTACTAAACTGAGTTCTAGTCCAATGCGTGGTAGAGTTCCATTCCGAGATAACAATGGTAAAGTAATGGATTCGGATCAATGGGTACAATTTAAGAGATGGGGAATCGAGTGGGTTGTTCAGGAAGGAGGCACCTCCAACTCTAATATTTTTTTTTTTTTTTTTAATAAATCGAAATTTAATAGAAAGAAATGAAAATCCCGGTCACAAGCCGACCAGGTAGCCCAATGTTTGGGGCTCGTTAAAAACCTACCAAGGTAAAACCCACCCTTGTGGGGAAAACCCTTAGTAGGAAAAGAGTACCCAGGTGAGAAAAGTGAAAGCCATACAACCAAACCAAAACAACAAAGCACAAATTAACTAACAAATCTATACTCGGTAATGCGTCCGACATAGTCATCTGTAGTTAGGAGATAATATCCATGGGGGCATCCCACCAAGAGGAGTCACACGTGAACTTATCGAGATGGTCCGCAACACGGTTGCCTTCTCGATAGATGTGAGAAACCACAACATGCATCCGGGAGAGCGTAAAGAGAGAATAACGCCATTGATTAGCGTACCGCCACGGGATGGAGCCCGTCTCGAGATCTAAGAAGGCCAACAACATATGTAGAGTCCGATTCCAGCCAAATATTAGTCCAACCCTTGCGAAAAGCATAGAAGATTGCGGTCATGGCAAATACTACCACTCAAAAGCAAAGCCCGTTCCACACCGCTCCACGAAACACCCACGAAAAATCCTCGATAGGTACGGAAAATGCCCGCCGCCGTGATACGACACCGAGCTCCGATAGCACTACCATCTATGTTGACTTTAATCCGGCCAGAAGGGGAAGAAACCAAGGCATCGGGATAATGCGAGGGGCCTTAGGAGGGCGTCCACTAACCTTCACCGGTGTAGACAAAGAAGATCCTCCGGGTATTCTCGCATGCACACTTTGTCAAGCGAAGGCACTCAATAATCATGGCTCTCAATCGAACAAGCGCCGCATCTCGTAGTCCAATGTTTGTGATTAAAGATCACGTCATTTCGATGTGCCAAATAAGCCATATGCAAGAAACAATCGCCACCCTCCGGAGAAAAGCAATCGCGCGACCGAAATGAAATTCCATTAAATGAACCATAAAATCGTTGAAGCTATAGACGTTACTTAAAAGCCACCGCAAATGAACCCGCAATCCAGCCTCCCAAAGAGCTCCCGCAAAATTGCAAAAACAAAAATGTGATCGATCGATTCGAATGAGAGTTACAGACAAAGAATCGCAGGACCGATGAATCCTTTGGGGTGGTGAACGCCCATGATCGCTAGACGTCCGAATATCGCCCGCCGTACTCACACAACCGTGCGCCTCGGGAATGTAGGGGACCATATCCAAGATCCCCATTTAATGTAAGGAAAGGACGGTCGAATAAATGCATATGCCGACTTAGAAGTCACCGTCCCATCCACGAGCGAGTCCACACTGTTTATCCAAAGAACTGGAGCAATCGGACAACGAACAATATCCCGAACAATATCCAGTAAGCCTCCACAAACGACATAGTGAGATGCCATTTGTTATCAAAAAGAAGTCCGATATGGGATTACGAAAGTTAGCCCGAAATTCATGCGGGATGCCAATCCGATCCGCAATGACGAGCTGCCGCTTATCTCGTCCAAAAATTAACCGAAGAGTGAGCCCCAGTGAATCCATCTCGAATCGGGTTTGACAATCCTCCACAGATTGGACGCAGCCCCGCCAGATAGAAGAAGGCAAGAATGGGCGCCTAATCGAACCATTGTCCATCAAAAACGGCGACGGAGAGTATCAAAGACAATGGAACCGATGTGAGAAGTTTCAGCCCATCTTCATAATAAAGGCTCGGTTTGCGTAAATGAGGATCGGATGCCAAGACCGCCCTCATTCTTAGGAGAGCAACAACGCGCCCAATTAACCACGACGTAACCCTTCGATTAATATCACCAAAGTCCAAATGAAGTTACGCATAGCTTTTTCTAATCGCTTAAGCAAAAGCGATAGGCCATTTGTAAATGAGCATCTTTGTGAACCAAGGAGCTAGCAATAATAGAGTTAACCAAGCGCATACGACACCGCCAAGAGAGAGAGAAGAACCTTTCCAACGCTTAAACTTAACCATAATCTTATCAAACAAAGGCCGCAACACACCATGTTTGGGGGCACCCTTGAATATAGGAACCCCAAGATAATTAGTAGGAAAGGATCCAACCGATAAGCCCATGATCATCTCGAATGCGATGTCTAATATAATGCGAGACCCGAGCATCGAAAAATACCTTCGATTTGGAGATTGAACACCTGGCCGTAGAAAGAGAGGCATAATGACCAAGAGTATCAAAAATATAACGTGCATTGCTGAGGTTGCCGCACAAAGGATGACAATATCATCTCGATAAAGCATGGAGGACGGAAACACAATATTACGCGGAGCCATGAAAGGCTTGAGAAGATGGGATGACACTAGATGAGAGATAAGTTTCCCAGGACTTCTTCGCAATGCAAAAAGAAGGGGTGAAAGTGGATCACCCCGACGCACCCTCAGGCAAGCAAAGTATCCGACCGAGAGCCATTAAGAAGAACCGAGATACGGGCCGAGTTCAAAATGACAGATATCCACGCAACAAATTTCTCGAGAGAAGCCAAATCTCTCAGAACACATATAAAAGAAAATCCCCCGGTGAGAGTGTCAAAGGCCTTACTGATATCGATTTTCAGGATCATGTTATCACTCCGATTATGAAGAATGTTAAAGCCTTCCGAGACTAGAGCAATACAATCATGAATGTGACGACTTAATAAAACCAAATTGTGTAGGAGACAAAATACGTCTAACGATACGGGCAAACCGAGTAGCCAATATCTTAGTGATAATTTTGAAGATGAAATTGCTCATGAAAATGGGCCCGAAATTATCAACAATATTCGTGATCTTTGCTTTTAGGAATGAGAACCATAAAGTCTGGAATTGAGTCCATCCGCAGAGAACCGTGATCGGGAAGAAGTGGCGCACGCCAGAATGACGTCATTAGAGATAATATCCCAACAACTCGACAGAAAGAGCCATTAAATCCATCTCGGGCCTGGGGGGGAATCACAAGACTAGACGAAAAAACCGCATCTCGAATCTCTAAATCCATAGGTGAAGAGGTTAAGCAATTGTTCTCCACATCCATTACCACCGGATTAATAACTTGATCAATAGAAGAAAAATCCGGAATAGGACCAATAGCGCCGTGAATAAGTCCCGAAGAACCGGATAATGTGACTATGGATGAGGGACGGGTCCGTGGAAAGCGTACCATTGATCATCGATCGTGAATACAGCCCGAGCGGCCTTAGTCCGACAACAACGGTGGAAAAAGAAGTGTTGCGGTCTCCATCAACCAACCAAGCGCCCAAGATTTCTCGCGAAGAAATTCAGATTGAAGAACAACGCTAATTAAGCGAATTTTGGGCTTCAAGCTCCGTGTCCCGATGGGCTATACTATACCCCGTGAGTCTCGATGTCCGATCAACTGCCTCAACTTATCTAATTTATCATCCACCCCACGATTGACATCCCCAAAAACCTCTCAATTCCAAGAACGGCACGTGGCGCAATCTTTTCAATTTTATCATCAATCGAATCAAAGGGTTGGTTAGTGATCGCGCAATTGGATTCCCAAGAAGAAGTAACAACCGATTGAAAACCAGGATGTTTAGTCCACATACATTGAAAACGAAAAGGAGATGGGCCCTTATGAGCCGAAGTCTCACACGAAAGCAAAAGAGGATGATGGTCCGAGCAAGTGCGAGGGAGAACAAAAGCCTTAGTCCTCCGCAAAGATTAACAAACCTAGGACTAGCTATAACACGGTCAAGTCGAGCTTGAATGAGAGTCGATGAGGACGCGTCCGCACAAGTAAAGAAGTTGCCTATCGTGGGGATAGCCATCAACCCCGCATTGTCATAAAAATCCCGAAAATCCTGGCAAGACGCCATCAAGGCGACCCCGACCAGACGCTCATGGTTCCCGAGAATAGCATTAAAGTCCCCCATCAAAACCGATCATCACAACCCGGAGAAATAATATCCGACCAAAGTTGTCTACGAATCACGTGATTGCATATAGCATGAACAAACCCCACATGAAAGATGTAATTGGAGAATTGGACCTTAAGAACAATACATTGGTCGAAATAAAAACTCGTCAAGAATCGTTATATCCGACCGTCTCAAGATCCGGATATCCGACTTCCCGATACCCGAAAGTTTCGAGCCACAAACCGTAAAACCAAGATCGCCCAATAAGAATCGAGATAGAATGCAAGTCAACTTTAGGTTCTCGCAATAGCAACCAAAGAAGGTTTGTGATTATTACATAGCTTCTTAAGAATATTGCGCTAAGCAATGTTACCAATCCCCGAATGTTCCAATAGAAGCAATTCATTGGGAAGGATCGTGAGGTGATCCGAGTAGGAGATCCGGAGTGTGTGGGCGCAGATGTATCAACCCCAGTAAATATTATCATCATCCACACAAACAAAGCCCAACATTTCGGCGCTTGTTTAAATTTTTGATCCATGTTCATCATCCTCAATCTCCAATTGATGAACAGATGGCTTGTTACCCTGCGCTACCGATTGAAGTAGCCTATGTTTGGCATCAACAGATTTAGCACGGATAGCCCTATACAACGGACGAACGGGTTTTTCCAATGGGTATCGCAGACCGATGATAGCCTATGATGAATATCGAGGCGGAAAATGATTGGTCACCGCAAGAACCGGAGGTTTGGGGACAGATGTACGCGTTTAACCACCGGAGGTGGCATATCATCTCAAGTATGAATAGAAGGATCCTCGAGTCCAAAGCGAGAAAAAGTATTATCCGAGTAATATCCGAGGAAACGGTAACGATGGCACAAGAAGGGGAGTCGGGCGCATAGACAAAGTCTTATTATCCGCTAAGTTATCCACGCTTCTTGCCCTTATCCGACGGGTTATGAGCGGACGATAAACCGACGAGTTCGGGAGCGACCACGTTGAGGAGTGGGTCGCCCCCGTGGCTCCCGCAAATTGACATTATTTCCTAATCGCCGGCAAGACGCACCGAATGTCCCGTGAATACCACAGTTCCACAAAATAAAGGAAGCTTTTCATACCCGATAGAAACAAACGAACAAAGTGACTTTCTTTCAACCATGACCTTTCTTTCAACCATAATATGATCCCGTAGAGGTTTAGTAAGGTCCACATCAACCAAAACACGGACAAAATGTCCGAGAGAACCATCCGAGACCGTTCATCAACTTGAATCGGGTGCCAATGGCCTCGCCAATCCCATAATGTAATCGGGGTCCCAATATTCTATACTCAACTCAAATATTCTCACCCAAAAAGCCGTCAAGTATTAACCTTGTAGGGGTTGAAAACGGAACCCGTGGAGATAAACGGATGGAACCAGGATTGAGAGACCAAGTAGCCCGCGCTGAGCACGGAACGATCGAAGTGTTGTTAAATTTAACACGTATAACCTTTACCCAACGGTATCAACTTCCAATCATTTTTAACACCCCATAATTCGTAAAGCCGTTTATGAAGAGGCATAATTGGCCACTTCGTTTATTACCTTTTCGAGCATAACACGACCAATTAAAGCATATCGAAATTCAAAGCAAGTCGTTGTTGATAAACATTTTCATCCATAACCACAGAATAATATTCACCTTTTTTAATGGGCTCGGGGATAGGATTAGAGGGACCGAAAAACAATTTTAGCAAAAGATGGAGGTTACCCGCCATGCCGAGGAGATGCAATGTCGAGGATTTACCGTAAAACCATTTGCGCAAAGGTTGTTTCCACACGTGGGTATGAGTTTGGCCCGCATGAGCCGAATGTTGCAAGTATGCATGGACTTGTGGGTGATCGGAGGATAGAACGTCATGAACGCCATGTGGGGAAGAGTTGCAGGAGAGACCATATTGGCATGCGAGATGATAATCTGTGACCTTGGACCCGTGATCGACTCGTTGTGTAGGACATTTAGGAGTGGAGGCCGGAGTTTGCTGCACCTTGAGATAAACCGATTCTGGAGCGAGTCCCAACGCATTAGTGATGTCGGGCGAATAGAAATTTGTGGGCCGATTCGGATGTAAGCAAGTACCGGGGTTGAATGAGGGCAGTGGAAAATGAAAATGGAGGAAAAGAAGAAGTTGTGGCAGCATACGGATGCGTGCGGGCCCGACCCGGCGATGAATAGTGATCTGCCGGAGCGGTGGCGTCACTATAATTGGATGGGCTAGGTCCACTCGTTTCGACCTCCTGAGCAATATTTCCTTCTTTGACAAAGTCCAAATCGGCCGTTTTGGTGGTCAATCGGGCATCCAAAGTCCGGAAATTGATTTTCGGATCCCCAATTTGGGTTTTTTGATTCGGGGCACAATTTGGTCGATTTGGGGGTGGAATTTGTGCGCCTTGGAGTGAATTAGAAGATGGTAGAGTTAATTTTGGGATTGGATACTCCAATCGGAATTAGAGATTGATTGAAAGTTTGGGTTTTTTGGAAGAGCGTCGATTGTTGCCGGAGACGAATCAGAAAGTCCAAATTGATGACTAGGCATGAAAGCCCATGAGGAGGCGAGCAAAACCTGGGGTGGCACGTCCATTTTGGTGGTCGGAATTGGCGCCGGTGAAGGTTCGAAATTTTCGCCTGAAAATGTGCGCGAATCACGGTTTTGCCGGCCAAAATCGACGACGTTTCCGGCACTATTTCCGGTCTTGGTGAGCGTGGTTGAAGTCGGCTGAGGGGGAATTACATTTTCAGGTAAGAATCCGGCGTTGGAGTGGCCGGAAAATGGCTGGTCAACGGGCATAGTGCAAAGTCAACTATAGAGAGAATGGGTCATTTCAAGTGATGAATTGACTCGCTTCTCTCTTCCTTGATTCGACTGAATGTCACTTGCCTGTTCGAAATAAAATTGTGACATAATCGCGCAATCGGGGAATCGAAACCACGGTCAAGAGTGGGAGGGTACTATGACTCCAACTCTAATATTTGAATAACTAATTCTTTTTACGACTCTTTAGAGACAAGGATGAATGGGCTTCTCTCGGAACACGTACGCTCGAGCACTGGCCAACCAAGTGGTGAGGGGTAAATCCATCCCAGGAGGTAATGGGGATTGATCGGAGATGTCCAAAATGCAGAGCTATAAATCGACGACTGGATGATGTTTTTACATCGTCATCACAACAACACTTAGTGATTGCTTGAACGAATGCTTGGTGACGGCGACACTTAGATGACAAAGGAATAGAGAGCTTGCAAAGAGCTATGGATATGGTTTCATGAAGCATTCCTATTAATGACTACGAGCTTAACAATTCAAATCCATCGAGAGCTTTCAAGCAATGGCGGCGGCCGTAAGGAAACGGTGGTCGGGAGACATGGCGGAAGAGGAGGAACAAGGTAATGCTTTTATTGAAAATATTGACGCTAATACGCACTTTGTGCATCCCCTCCCCATGACTTCTAGATTATTCCAAGAAAGCGGAGAATAGGAGATTTCTAGACGTAGCTACGATCTAAGGGAAATTCTCTCTCTAGCTAATGATTGTCACGCCCTGCACTGTGCTTTCCCTAGGTCGTCTCCTCCGTCGCTCCATGGCGGAGCGCCTTTTACGGCTATACCTCCAATTTTGCATCTCCTCCAAAGCTTTAACAACATGATCGTCATCTCACCTCAACCGCTCGCACGCCCCACGCCGCACATCTCCAAGTCTTTCGCTACGGTTGCAGCCGATGGCGCTTACCCTTCAACATTGATGGCGTGTCCTATGGAGTCTTCCCCTTCGCACGTTAATGGTATTAGGGTTTGGATGAGGATATCCAACCCTACCAGGTTCCCCTATCCCCACGTCCACATCGCATGCCACGTTTGTTGTCCCATCCATCCGCCGTGCGCAGCGGCTAGCCAGCATCCACCACGGAGATGAGAAGCAAGTGTCCTTTTCGTGCTTTGGTATCCCGTCGAATTTTGTTCCCTCAAAAACCTCTCACGGTCATCTTCTTTGATATGCCTCCTCGTCGGACTCATCCCTAAGATTCGCATATTTGCGGCGCGCGCCACCGCCACCCTCTCCCACGCCTCACGCATCTTTTGGAGAAGGAAAAAGGGGGCGCGCCCTATATTGGTTGCTCCTATTGGGGGCATCCCTTTACCCCCATGGATGCCAAGTACCATGGGGGTGTAAACCCTCCTCAACGGGTTCTTTTGAGGGACCGACGGTACCGCCCTTCCTCTAGGGTCGCCTCTTCCGGGGTGATGACCCCGGGCCGTTGTCCGTCGTCCGCATGGGATTCCATCCACAGCCCCCGCCTAAAAAGCTGTTTCCAAGGATGCACCTCGATTGCCGGAACCTCTTCCCCAATGACATCCGATTATGAATCGAACCTCGACATTCGGCTCATAATACTAATGCTCAATCCAACTTTGGCCACACTTTTGCTAAAATTGTCTCGTGTACTAACCACTATATACGGATTCAACTCCACAGGCCCAGGTAATTTTACCACATTTTCGCATGTTGTTTCGGTAAATCCCATTCTATCCCTAAACCCGTTAGAAAGGGAGATTTATATTCTGTTACTATCGATGAAAACGTTTATCAACAACGCCCGCCGAATTTTCTTATTCATTTTTTTTTTTTTTGATAAAGTGATCAAATATATAAAAAAGAAAAGATGGTGTCGCTTACAAGCCAAGCAATGACTAGCATAAACCAAAAGCGAAACGTCTCAATGTTCAAGAATCGTAAAATCAAAAGAAACTCAATGAAATCGCTTTACAAGCCAAGCAGATAGCCAAAATTGGGGCTCGTTAAAACCTATCAAAGTAAAACCCGGAGGAAAAACCTTTGATAGGAAAAAAAGAGTACCCCAAAACTATGCAAACCGAAATGAAATCGTCCGCTCATGTCTCTTCATGCAACTCGTGACGATCGACTCAGAATCATGTGTGACCACTCCAAGGGGACGTCCATCTTAGAAAGTTTATCCGCTACTTTGTTGCCCTCTCTCGTAGATATGTGAGACCCCGAACTCCATGTGAGAGATATAGTGAAGTGTCATCCTCCATCTAGCCAAGAGCTTCCATGGTACTTGAAGAGATCTTGCTTCAAAGAACCCGCATACGCACGTTGAGTCCGATTCTAACCACAACTTGATCCATCCTCGCTTAAACGCCCTCTCGATTGTCGTCATCGCCGCAATTAATTCCGATTCAAAAGCAAAACCTCTACCAACATTATGACTAAAACATCCCGTGAAAAAACCTCCGCAATTTGAAAAGATGCCCGCCGCCATACATCCGCCGGTGCTCCCGCGACATCCGTCCGTATTCACCTTCATCCATCCGGTAATGGAGGGTACCATCTAACGTGCTTGATCACAGGTGGTGGTTTTGGCCTTCCCCGCAGAGCCTTCTTAAGCATAAAAGATCATATACCGAGTTGGACATATAGTTGCAATCTTTGGTTGTCGATTCCATGATGAACGCCTTAACCAAAATGATAGCAGCCGTGTGAAGGGCCTAACGCCCCTGAATATCCACTCATTGCGTGCATGCAAAATAACCCAAATAGTCGAAATGATAGCCGTTTTCCGAGTGAAGCAAGCATGCGGATAGAATCTTTGTTGAATAGCCCAAACGTAAAGATGATTCACTCCTCCATTAAGTGGCATTTGCACTCGAAAGTGTCTTGAATCCATTCCCAAATCGCCAAAGCAAATCTACACCATGTGAATAAATGATCAATCGACTCCCAATCGATAAAGATAATGAACAAGTCTGTGGGACCCCAAGATCCACGAATGTTATCAAGAAAGGTAGTCGATTATGAATTGATCGCCAAATAGTGATTGATCTTCTCAACGGAATGTGTGAAGACCAAATCCACTTACCCCATCAACCTCTCGGGAATTGATTACGAACTAATGTGTAAGCCTCCTTAGAGGATACGCCCCTCCTTAGAATGAATCCACACGCGTCTATCCGTCGAGTGCGGGCAATCGGAAAATTAATAATATCAATGACAATCCCTCGTATACTCTACAATGAATTCCTCAAGAAAGTGCCAAACCCCATTATAAAAATAATCCGAAATTGGGTATTCGTAATATTGAAACATATGAGCCGGAATACCAATGCGATCCGCAATTGAGTAGCCTAACCGCTTATCCAACCAATCGAACTCCAGATCGTTCCTCGGAATCCGGCCGTGATTGGGAAATCGATCCAAGACCACAGGGCGCAGCCTCCCGACCAAATCGACGTTCCAATATATGCCATTTCGGGCGCACCACCATTGAAAACCATAGACCTAGATTGAAGCAACTTCCATGCAGCCTTCATAAGAAATGCTTTGTTTGCCGCCATAAGAGATCGAACTCCCAATCCTCCTTCCTCTTTAGGTGCACAAATCTAAATCTACCAATTGTCACCGCACCTTTCTTAGTAATATCACTGACCAAATAAAATTTTTCATAGCCTTTTCCATTGATTTGAGCAACATTCTCGCCAACGATATACAAGCATCGAGTGAACATACAAGCTAGAAATGACAGAATTGACAAGAGTTATGCGGCCACCATCGATAAGGACGTACCTTTCCACCTTTTAAATTTGGACAGAATTTTATCATGCGTAGCTGGAAATATCTTATTTTGGGCGCCCTATGAACAAGGGGACGCCTAAATAAGTGATGGGTAAAGCGCCACGCGTAACTGGGCAGATGATTCGAACTCTTCTCATAATCAATTGGCGTATTATCACTAAATAAAACCTTAGTCTTATCCGGATTAAATTGCTGGCCAGAGATGCGTCCATAACCAAATAAAATACGTTTAATATGTTGACAATTCTCCCAAGAAGTGCTTTGTCATGATAAGAATATCATCTCGCATATAGTAAACACGGAGGCGTACTAAAATTGCGGGTAGTTTTAAATCGAGCAATATGTCCTCGCCGAATAGCCATATCCAATGCACGCGCTTAATACGTCTTCAACCGCACGAATAGAAGGGAGATAGAGGGTCTCCCCGACGGACTCCCGAGTGCATCGAAATATCCCTCCGGACCCCATTGAATAGGATCGAAATCCTCGGCCGAGTTAAAAATCGATGTCACCCAACTCAAAACCCCTAATCGAACCCCATACGTCAAGCACGTGATAAATAAAATCCCATCTCAATGTATCGAAAGCTTTTCTAATATCCACCTTAAGAATCATATTAGGCGTACTAGAGCGATTAAGAAGACAATTAACTCCTTCCGGCCAAGGCAATGCAATCATGGATTTGTTTTCCTTAATGAAGCCAAATTGCATTCCATGCACATGCTTTCAAAATATCTCCAAACCGACGGCTAAGATCTTAGTAACTATCTTGAACAGAAGTTACTTAAGATAATTGGTTTGTACTCCTCCACGTGAACATCGTTGTCCACCATGGAATAATCAATATTACCGTTATCCGATTCCGCAAAAAGTTGTTCATAATATTGAATAATGTGGTTTTTGATGCTCGTTGATCATCCATCATTTGCCCGTTTACAAGCATATGAGTGACATAACTACGCGATCTCTTTGTGCGTAATATCCGATGAAAAAACTCGCCAGAATCAAGCTCGCCTGAATAATCTTTGTCGAGAATACCCAAATGTGGAGATGTGAGATTGAAAATCCGTAAGTTTTTTGCTGCACTTCATCAACCCGGTTGACATCTCCAAATACCGTAGTTCCAATGGCGAAGAATGGCCCATAGTCTTTTAAGTTTTTGCATAACACGGGCCATAGGATGATTGTTTGGGTACTCCATCCCCCATGAATCAGCCACCACTTTTTTAAAACCACCGTGTTGGAGCCACATTGATTGAAATCGAAACGGAGCCGAAGAAGGTGTAGAAAAATTGCATCTCAAGATAATAGGATTATGATCCGAGGAGTGCCCGAGACCCACCAAACCACCAATAGTATGCCACAAATTCATGAACCGATTTGTGGCGTAATCCTATCCAATTCGCCTGAATTAGCCCCCTTGTAGGCCGTAAAATACCCCAAGTATAATTGTTCCCTACCATTGGAACTCGAATGAGATTGTTGTCATCAATAATTGTTTTGAACTCCCTACATGAAGTGTCATGGACACGAAGCTCCACCCCGCTCATGAGCTCCCGCAATGGCGTTAAAATCTCCACAATAACCATATTATCTCGCCCCTAACGCATGCACATCAATCCAAAGTCGCGCCTAGCAATATACGAACACCGAGCATGCACAAATCCCATTAAGAATCGGTGATTCTCAACCCCCACTTTGCAAACCAGCATTTGATCCGAGGCCCAATGAAATTGCACCGCATGTTAGTAGACGAACAAAAACCCAAATATCCTGGAATGCCATTAACACGAAAAATTCTCAAGAACAGGGTTAGATTAATCGCATTCCAATATGAAGCGCTAATAGTAGAAAATTGAACTTTCGCTCCACAATTGCAACAATATCAGGTTTATAAACACGACATAATTCCTTGAGCATGGATCTAGAAGCCTCATTACAAGACCTCTAACATTCCAAAACAAGCAATTCATGATAAATTAGGGGAAGGGACGCACCACATGCGTATCGTAATCAATACTCTCAAGGAAAGCATTACCTAGTTGTTCTTCTTCTTCCAAGGCTGCCCATCGCTTTTTAGCTGCCACCGCCATAGCCTTAAAGCTATCCTTGTAGCTTGTGGAAGTGATTTCATATGTGTTAATGGGTTTGCTGCTAGCCACTTCTTCGATTGCTTTTTGAACATTATCCAATCCATTATCATTTAACTTGTCGTTGTCCGTATTTTCATTCATCGCATTAGGGCCTCGCCAAAATCATCCGCTTGTCGGGTTGCGTAGATTGCGACCCATCCAAACCATCCGCCTGGCTTATTCCCTCCGTTGGCAATTTCCGCCCCCGTTAAATTATCCACGTGCATCACCCGATCATTCTCATCATCCACTTGTAGCGATTTGAAGGAATTTCGCGTATTGATAATGGTCGGTTGATTGATCTCCATTGGCCGTGTTCCACATTTCCTCACTTGAACCCATTCTTCCGTTACCACCCCTTTTCCTTTGTTGCAACCCCTTTCCACCGACCGCCCTCTCACCGGGATATCAATTTTTGCATTTGTTCGGTTGAGGGCGTGCTTCCTTAAAGCGTATAGTGCCTACAATGATTAATATTGTGTCCCACTATTTTGCAATGTACACAAAATTTCGAAGGTTTTCATAATCGAAAGTGATACGAAGGAGCCATGTCCAACTCTTTCTATCATGATAAACTCCGCGCAATGGCTTGTTTAAATCAATTTCAACAAGTACTCGAATGAAATGTCCGACTTCTCTGTTCAAGGATTATTCATCAATTTGAATAGGGGTTCCCACAGCTTAGCTATATTATTGATGAGCGAGGGATGCCAATATTCGAACCCTAATTCATAAATACGGATCCAAACTGCGCCGTTGATGTGTTAACCCTATATGTATTGAAATCTTGCATCCAATTCATTAACCGTATCGAACAGGTTGCAAATTCCACGTGGTTTTTGAAAATATTCGATTCCTCTCCTCCATGTTCGTGAACCGCACGTTGTAGCATCCTTTTCCCAAGTGGATCAATTTCCATGCATCCGTAATTTTCCAAAAATTTGTCAATTTCGATTTTAGCTCCAGTCATTCGCTTAAACCTTTTGGTAGAAGCATTCTCCCAATCAATGTATTCCTCGCCGCCGCCTTTGTTGATAAATGTGTTCATCTATGGTTACCGAAAAATAATCACCTTTTTCACCGGCGCTCCTCTCCGCCATAAAGATTTGGGCAAAGTTAACGTGTTTCTTCCCATTCCCTGCGTATTATCTCCTTCACCAAGATCCATGGGATTTCGTGGATTATCTCGTAAAGGTGTAGAGTCGAGATCATCGACGTAGTGCAAATCTTAGATTTAGGGTTTTTTCGTGTACGTGTGTGAACGCATGCAAACTAGGGTTTCGCCGAAAACCCTTTCTTGAACCCTAGGATTATGAAGAACGGCACTGGTTCGTCATCATATGTCGTCGAATATTTTCCTCCATGAGTTGTGTGGCGTGTGACGGTTGAGAAGATATATCCGTGGTCGCCATCGGTCAATGGTTGGACTCGCGACGGACCGGCCCGCATTCTTTGTGTTCATAGTTTACTTTGGGCAATATGTTGGATGTATAGTGAATCTCGGGAATAAAAATACGTCCATGTTTGGAAGATCGGAAGGAATTGATCGGAGATGAGGAAGATGGTCGATTGTGATGAGTTCATGGGAATTAGAAAAATCGCACACAAAGTGAAGTGTGTAATCGCACGCACATCGAGAGATTTTTCCCCTATTTGGTTGTTTTCCCAATTTCTTATTCATTGATTGGAAAGGTGATTTTAGGCAAAGGTAATAAGCCATGGGCGACTATGCTTTTGTATAAACGCCTATCAGAAATATGGGGAACTAAGAATGATTGGAAACTAATCCCCCTGGGTAAGGGATTGTTTTGTGTCTAGTTTTATAATGTGCAGGATCGGCCTCGAGCTCAACTACGTATTAATTGGGCGCTTAATTTGGGTTTGGGTCCCGGATTTCAATTGCACAAGATACACACGTCGATGGCTAGTGTTTGGGTCCGCATCTTCGAGCTCGGTTGAGTACCGGGATCCTAATACCATCTTGGGGATCGCAAAGGCGATTAGAATCGATATAAATTGACCATCGATCGCTTGATGGTTCTTTGGGGCATTTAATCTGGGTGTTAGTGGATATTGATCTGTCGAAACCATTGGAAGATCATATCATGGTGGAACGAGTTGGCCAGTGTTCCTTTGTGTCAGTGAGTTATGAGAAATTACCGGAATTTTGTTCAAGTGCAAAGTGTTACGGACATTCAATGGTTTCTTGCCATATTACTCCGGGGCCGGGTAACTCAACCACGGAAATGCGCGCCTCTCCCGCCTCTGGGGACAACCTAGGGCCTCAACGACACGTTAGAATTCGGTGCAAGGGTCGCTCTGTGGTCCGTAAAGTTTATCGTCATGTGCAGCAGAACAAGGGCAAGGCCGTTGATGACTCAATGGGAAATATGGGTTTGACTATGCGGCAGATCCCCACCGTGCAATAGTCCCGCCTTCGATATACATATGCGTAACACTTTTGCGCTTTCTTTCGATGACACCCCGACCAATCTTCCGCAAACTCTCAATCGACTATCCAATGAGGGAACCGGTCCCCAACGCTCTACTTCCAACACTGGCCCTGTTTCCACTATTCTTCCTCTTACGGTTCAACATCCATTGGGGAAGCCTATTCGGGCTCTGAGTTGTGCCTTCCGAGATAGCTCCCTTGATTCGGCTAAATCCAGACATTACTCAGTGTTATCAAGGTCCATCACCAGCAACTCATGACATCACTATTGAACCAGATCGCCCAGGGCCAAATGAATAGATTATGCAGCTTCAAAGAGATGGGCAGATTATGCAGATGAAATGGCCAATTCGCAGTCGTCAGATTATGCAACACACCACACTCTGATTTTTACCGTGCGGTCATCACGGGCGCCACCCCCCCACTGTCTCAATGAATTGCATCTTCTGGAACATCCGGGGGATTGGGAACATTGCCTCTCATAATGTTCTTAAGGCGTTATGTCAAAACACAAACCTTCCATTTTAGCTATTTGTGAGCCTAAAGTGGACATTTCATCGATTTTGGATTCTTATTGGAATAGCTTGGGATTGAGGTTCGTGGCTCAGAACTTCCGGGATAACGGACGTCCGGATATTTGGGTCTTCTGTGAAGCTGGTATCTCTGTCCTTAACCAGGTTTGGTCTTCTACTCAATGTATTGTTCTCGCAAGTTCAATTTGGATCTATGGTTTTTCATGTTGGTTTTGCTCATGGTTTGTGTGATCATATTGCGGCGTGCGCTCTGGTTGGATTTGAGGAATTTGGTTCTTACCGACCGCCGCTTATTGGGGATTTTAACGCGGTCTTGGGACATCATGAGCGCCGGCAGCGGTACTTTATCCCAAGCCTCTTGTCGATTTCAGGGGATTACTTGGAGGATCTTTGGTTTGTTTGCAGGTTTACTACGGGAATTCATTTACTTGGTGCTCCCGAAGGCCTCTATCCCTCCTTCGGGCTAAGTTGGATCGAGCCCCAGCAACTTGTCAATTTTCTCTTTTTGGCAAGTTGTCAAGGGCTTAGTTCTTCCACGCATTGGATCCAATCACCATCCCATTTTGGTTTCTTGCTCATCTTCCATTAGCAGGGTCCAGGTTCCATTTTGTTTTCAGCGTATGTGGGTTTATCATGACACGTTCCGCGATTTGGTTACCACTTCTTGGGTTGCTCCTTGCGCCACGCCCAACACTTTGTTTTGCGTCATGTTGAAGCTCAAAAGGTTGCGGCAGTTATTAAGGTCCGGAACAGAGATGTTTTTGGGGACGTTAATCGCAGGTGGAGTATCGATGGAGCAAGTTCACAAATTCAGCAGATATTGAGAATTTGGGCTATACAATCGCCGTCAGGACAAGGAGATGGATGCCTAGAAGATGTTGTCTCGACGCTTTATTACAATCAATTCCTAAAGCAAAAGGCATGCTCGGCTTCGCTTAAGGATGGGGATCGTGAATACGGCATTTTTTCATCGTCCGAGCAGATTCGGCAAGAAATGACGCACGGGATTGATGTCTTATGGTGGATGGCGATTATTAATCGATGATACAACGGTTCTTGGGAATCACATTATTTCTTTTCATAAGGAGCTCTTCGTGGACACTGGGGGTACCATTGCGGATTATACTATAGTTGATCAGGTTATTTCCCCCAGGGTAGGGGCGTTGGATAATGCTAGCTTGACAGTCATTCCTTCGGATACAGATATTAAGGAAGCGGTTTTTGATATGGATTCGGATAGCTCTCCAGGACCAGACGGCTTTAGTGGGATATGTTTTTGCCACTTTTGGGATGTCATCTCCGTCGAGGTGATCGCCGCGGTCAGGTTTTTCTTCATTAGCTCATCCCTACCTTTGGGTTTGAACGCTAGCTTCATGGCGCTCATCCCAAAGACTAAGGATGCTAATGTTATTGAGAACTTTCGCCCGATTGTTATGAGTAATTTTCTATTCAAGATTATTACTAAGATATTGGCTACGCGTTTGGGTTCGATTATTGCCGCTATTTATCTCCTACGATTCGGGTTTATTCCGGGAGGCGATTCATGATTGTATTGCCATGGTCTCGAAGGGTTCAATGTCTTGCATGGTCGATCGGATGCAAATATGATCTTGAAGAATGATATCCGTAAGGCATTTGATACATTGAAATGGGATTTGTTACTACACGTTTTAAGGCCGCTTTAGTTTCTCTCGAGATTTTTATTCACTTTGGGTGGATGTTATTCTTGATTTGTCCGAATATCGTCTTTAAATGGGATGTCGGTGGGGTACTTTCCCTATTTTAGAGAGGTCGACATTGGTGATCCTTTATCCCCATTACTATTTTGCATCGCGGAGGAATACTTAGTAAATTTATTGAAGTCGGTTGATCAAAATTGGATAGATCCGTTCATGGCGCCCAGACGAATTATCTTCCCATCATCCATCTTATACGCGGATGATATTGTTATTATGTGTGGGGCTTCTTCACCAACGCCCGTATCCTTCTTCGATTCTCAACTTTTAAGCGGATATATTTGGCCAAGCGCTCAATCCCTGAAATCTAAAGTTTACTTGGCTCCGGTCTCACTGCATGTCCGTGGGAGGGTGCAAACTATCACGGGGATCCAGCCCGGGACGTTTCCCACCATATATCTAGGCGCACCGATCTTCAAGGGTGCCCCTAAGGTTGCGGCTCTTCAGCCCATCTTTGATAAGGCATCCTCAAATTCAGAAGATGGAAAGGTACTTCTCTTTCCCTTGCTGGTCGAGTTTGCCTCGTTAATTCGGTGATTACTAGTTCGGTTGTGCACACAATGATGGTTTACAAATGGCCCTGCACCTTGCTCAAGCAAATGGAAAGGGCCATGCATAACTTCATTTGGACTGGGGATGTTAATTCAAAGGGGTCGGTGGCGGTTAGTTGGAATCGGTGTTGCACGCCTCGGACTGAAGGGGGTTTGGGCGTTCGATTGATTGTGGTGGCTAATACAGCTTTCTTGATGAAATTGGGCTGAAGGTCATGAACTCGTGCTCGATGATCTTCAAGACCTTAGGCGCTATTTGACAAATGGACGGGCAGTCCGAGGTCGTTTCTTCCTTCTTTTATCTGGGCTAGATTAAACCTTACATTTTGGCTTGCTTGGATGACTCTCGCTGATCCCGGGGGCTAATTCCGAGGTATTATTTTGGATTGATAATCGGGTCGGGTTACTTCTATAGCGCATAATTGGTATCTCGTAGATGCGGCAACTCTCCATCTTCGGGTTCTCATTATTGAATCATCATCATTGGATCGGGGTGCATGCACACCACCAACAGGACCTTCTCATCTGCGTAGGCCGTGAGTTCCGGGGTGGGCTAGACAAGCACCAAAGATTGTGGAAGTTAATCGGCAAAACCCCTCCCGGGTTGGATACAAGTAAATACAAATGGCGGTTCTTGGGGGCGCTCGGGCAATCTCACCGCTTCCAGTGGTTTTCCTGAATTGTAGAGGTTTCTTTCGGGGTGCCAGTAAATCATTGTGGTTCGGGCTATGCATTTGAAGTCGAATTGGTCGCAATAATGTGGGCGATCCAGTATGCTTTTGACAAGGGATGGACACATTTTGGCTGGAGTCGGATTCAATGTATGTGGTGAACTAGTGGAGAAGAGATCAGCGGAGGTCCCGTGGCACCACCTTAGCACTTGGCACTACACCTTGCAGCTTTTCGCTCATATGGATTTTGTGGTCTCACATATTTTTCGGGAAGGCAATCGGGTGGCAGACATGTTGAGCAAGAAGACGGAGTACGGTACATGGTAGTGCGCCCCGCCTGCGGAGCTCATACATTATCTCACTGATGACTATGTTGGTCAATCCAACTATTAGGTTTGTTACTTAGGGCGTCCTGGTTTCAGGTTTCTTTTCCCATTTTTGTACATTTTTTTCATTCATGGGGGTACTCTTTTTCCTACCAAGGGTTTTCCCCACAAGGGTGGGTTTTACCTTGGGAGGTTTTAACGAGGCCCCAACCATTCAGTCCTTTGGTCGGCTTGTGACCATTTCGTTCTCTTTTATGACATTGTTTCCGCACTTATTTTGGTTACCTCGATCAAGACATGTGATCGAGAACTCTTTTTCATTTTTATATATAATTTGAATTTATTCAAAAAAATCCCCCTCCATCTTCATCATGAATTGAATTTTTTGGAATGCTAGAGGTATTGGCAACGAGGCCTCTAGATCCATGCTTAAGGATTTATGTCGTGTACATAAACCTGATATTGTTGCAATTGTAGAACCTAAGGTGCATGTTAGGAAATTTATTTGTTAGATTTTGATGATACCATGTAAAACTTAGACTAGAAAGTTGGCACCCCATTTTCCTTGTAATTCTGTATTGTAATAGATAGGACTGAAAGAACTGAGTTAAGTAAGCTAAGTCAAGATTAAAAGAAGACAAGCGGACTAGAATGAAAACACTGCTGCGTGTCAGCTGAGTATGGCCAGGAAGGAAGTCAAGGACTCGACTGAAGGAGAGTCAGCTGAGTAACAACTGTAAGAAGTGTCAGTCAAGTCAACTTAAAGAGCTAAGTCTATCAGTTGAAGCGATAGTTGAGTCAATCTTATGATTGGAGCAGACTCAAGTCACCTAGGGTAAAGGCAGCAGTCAAGTCAAGACAACTGACTTAGATCCGTTGGAATAAAGTCAAGAATATTACTCGATATAGTTATATGTCAAGTTGCCAGGTCTTAAAGTGTTTGGCCCAGAAATATGCCAAAGTAATGAGCCAATGGGAAACACTGCACCTTGTGTCAGAATTTGTAAAGTTGCAGAGTCAATTAATACGAGGAAAGGTCAACATCACAAGGGCTGCAGACCAAGAAAAGACAAGCCAACGAACACAAAGTGACATTTGAAACTAGCCTATCTCTTCAACGGGCAAATTTCAAATGTGCACAATAAAAGGCTGAGGAAGCATTTGAGAAAAGGTTACCTTGATAACCTGAACCTAGCAAGAGCAAACATTATTCAAGCAATCAATCTGCAAGTATTCTCGAAGTATTTTCAAGATATTCCTCAAGCCTAAAACTTGAAGAAACTCGATCCAACACAAGCTGTGAAGGAGAGACAACTTCAACCAGTTGAAGAGGAAACAATTTGAAGATCAAAAAGAGGTATACTTTCCAAGTTGAAGGATTCTAGAAAGGTTCAAGGTCGAACCAAGTTTCAAGTTTGTTGGAGGGCTTTGTGATTAAATCCAAGGACTTGAAAGTGAGCTGAAGTAGCAAGGCAGCTGCCTCGTGAAGAAGCTGAGTCGCAGGAGAAGCCAACTGTGTGATCAAGGCTATCTCTAGAGTGTTATCTGCTTTGTAACTTGATATGTAACTTAGTGGATTCCTCCAGGAGTTGGAGAAGAGTAGATTAGAAGAGTTACCCCATCTTCGAACCACTATAAAAAGTACTTGTGTTAATTTACTTTCGGCATTCACATTCTTGCATTTACATTATATCTGTTGTTAGTTAAATCTGCTATCCAACTGATAATTAACTAAGTGCTAAAATAAGTGTTAAAAACAAGCATTAAAATCACAATTGAAAGAGTTAAAGAGACTTTTTCACAAACCCCTAATGCTTTAATCCGTCCAGCTATCTTGATCAACGGCGCCGGTGTTCGCCGGCTGTCATCATCATGTCCTCGTCGGAAACGTTCATGGTTTAACTGCTAATTTCTTGCCTCATGTCCGTCTTTAGTCTTCCCTACCATCGCGATCATCCTCAATGACGGCTGTAATGCCGATCGATCGCAGTCCCCTTCCACCTGCCACCGTCAAGTCGGGCTTGCATGTTGCAGCATCTCCTTTGTTATCCTATTACGACGTCCCTATGAACTTTGTGCCTTCAAAAGCGATTCCAGGTTTAACCCCCCATGCAGTCCTTCGTAGGATTAATGCCACCCGAGGCTTATATGCCGTCAACTCCAACGCAGCCCCCTACCTCCTTTGTTGCTACTTCTCCTTTGTTTGAAGTTAGGGGGCAGCTCCCCCCACCTCTAATGCAGCCGCTGCAATTGGAATTATTCCTCCCATGCCTGCCGCTAAGCTTGGGGGGACCGGCCCCCTTGGGTGCCATTATGGGGGGCCAGCTACACCATCCTGCTCCATGACCGTCCCTCCGAGGGGGGTAATGACCCCTGGGCCTCTGGCTGCCATCTTCAGGGCATCCCTCCTGCATGTCCTCCCAAGAGTGCTGCTCAAATTGCTGGAAGCTCATCCACGATGGCCTACTATGCTTTTGCAACAACGTCTTATTGAATTCTCTTATTCGTTGATTTACTTTGGGAAAGGGCACCAAGCCATGGCCTACTATGCTTTTGCATAAACGACTTTCCGAGCTATGGGGCATCAATTTCGATTGGAAACTTATCCCCCGGGCGGGGTATTTCAGATTAAATTTTCTAATGCGTAGGATCGATCTCATGCTCACCTGCAGATTACTTGGGCGCTTAATCCGGGACCATTCGGTTCTCTCTCCGGGTTCCAGACTTCAACCTTTACAAGGTTCACACCTCTGTTGCTAGTGTTTGGTTCCGTTTTTTGAGCTTAGTCTGGAATACTGGGATCCCAGTACCATTTTGGGGATTTCTAGTGCTATTGGTAATCCGGTATAAATCGACCAGCGGTCTTTAGATGGCTCCCTAGGTCACTTTATTCGTGTGTTGGTTGACATAGATCTTGCTAAGCCATTGGAGGATCATATTATGGTTGAGCGGGTTGATCAGTGTTCATTTGGGTCGGTTAGCTATGAGAAACTTCCTGAGTTCTCGCTTGAAGTGTAATATTATGGGACACGCTTTCGCCGTTTTGCTTCAACGGGAAATTCGACCGGAGAGATGACCTCCTTCACCCAGGGCTCGTTCAGGGCCCGGATGGACGCCACTCATCAGCCCAAAGGGACCGGTCTCAAGTTTGTAAGATTTACCGTCCGATTCAGCAGACTACGGACAAGGGCAAAGCCATTGATAACTTAATGGATAATATGGTTTCGACTATGCATCATGGTTCCCCATCCTATGCCATAGTCACTTGCCCTAATGATATTCACCTTGATAATGCTTTTGAGGCTCTTGCATCGGATGAGGCTCCAGATCAGCATTCCACGGACTCACCCCCGACTCTCCCTACTCGCATTCTAGTTCCCAAGGTTCCAGTCTCACACGCTAGTTCATTTTCTACAAGTCTGCCTCTAACAATACAACATCCTTTGGAAAAGCCAATCGCACCCTTAGTAGAGCTTACCGACGCTTCTCTTGATACGGTCAAGACCAGGATATACTTGAGCTTCGAGCATGGATCATCTCCGGCTATTCATGCTCTCACCATTATTTTGGATCCTTCCGGGCCGAATGAGCTTGTTTTTGTGGCTTCAAATCGATGGGCAGATTATGCAGATGAGGTTTCCAATACTCTCACGATCGATTCTGAAACACATTCTACTTCTGAAGATGCCACGCGTTCAACATGGGCGCCCCCGCCTCAATGAATTGCATCTTCCTCGGAACATCCAGGGAGTTGGGAACGCGTTGCTTCTCGTAACGTTCTTAAGGCTTTATGTCAAAGGCACAAACCATCTCTTCTGGCTATTTGTGAGCCTAAGGTTTTTTTTGAATAAATTCGAATAGATTATATAAATGAAAAAGAAAGTCATCCTGATCACAGACTGATCAGGTAGCAAAACAAGTAAGCCTGAAAAAAGTTAAAAACAAAAACAAAATGGTCACAAGCCGACCAGATGGCTGAATGGTTGGGGCCTCGTTAAAACCTATCAAGGTAAAACCCATCCTTGTGGGAAAAACCCTTGGTAGGAAAAAGAGTACCCCCCATGGAGAAAAGCGTCCCAAATGATACAACCAGAAAATCCCAGACGCATTAACTAACAAACCTATAGTTGGACTGGCCAACATAATCTTCTGTGAGAGACGACACGATACCACTGGTGGGACTCCCCACCAAGTCTCAGAGTGCGATCTCTTGCTAAGCAGGTCTGCCACCTGATTGCTCTCCCGAAAACTGTGCGAGACCACCAAATCCATCTGTGAAAGAAGGTGCATAGTGTAACACCACTTGCTAAGATGGCGCCAGGGGACCCCGTCGAACCTCTTCTGAAGCAACTCCACCACATAAACAGAATCTAACTCCAGCCATAGTTGGGTCCAGCCCTTCGCAAATGCATAATGAATGGCCCACATAGCCGCCACCAATTCTGCCTCAAAAGCAAAGCCCGAACCACAATGCTCCACAAAGCAACACCGAAGGAAGCTCGTAGTTAGGAAGACTCCGTGGTTGTAAGGCATCTAGAGCCCCAAGCACGCCATCCATGTTCACCTTGATCCAGCCCGGGAGGGGTTTTTGCCAACTAACCCGCACAATCTTCGGGACTTTTCTCGGGCCGCTAGGTACACGAAGTTTCCGGAGAATGAAAAGGTCTTGTTGATCATTATGCATGCAACCCTGGGCCTAAGGAAGAAGATTCCAAGATGAGAACGCGAAGGCGGAGGATGGCCGCATCCACTGCCTATGGCTTGTTGTTGAAAGTCAAGTCGCTCGATATGCCGATGAGCGATGCAGTAGGTTCGACCAAATGGAACCGAATCGAAGAGGAACCGAACCGAACCGTGGTCACAGCTTCTTGGAACCGCTGATCGAGTTCCCGATTCAAACCGTGAAGGAACCGGTCTTTTGCTGTTCGGTTCGGTTCCTCCTTTGAAGAACCGTGGAACCGCCTGTTCCACTGGATTCCGATTCCAAGGTTCCTGCCCACGGTTCCAAACTTCCTGTTCCACGGTTTTGGTTCCACTGCCCAACAAATATAATAAACTTTATAATGAATATAGTTTAAATTTTAAGGGTGAAACGAGTCAACAAGAAATACAACCTACATCTACTACAAGAAATAATAGTAAAAATGTAAGCAAACTATGTGGACTTTGATTCCACTATATACTAAGAGGATACATAGACAACTTAATAATAATTATTCATATTAATTATTAATATTAAGTTTAATCCCATTCCTTTTTTTTTGTTCTCGTATAATTTAAAGTCTTCAAATAATCTAAGATAATATTCTAATTTTGGTATTGAATTTTAATGTGTTATATTTATACAAAAATATTAATTTTATTTTTGAAAAAAATAAAAAAAAAAAGACGGTTCCACTCTGCCCAGAATCCGAAATGGAACCGTTGGTTCCACGGTTCCGCTTCGAACCGAACCGCGATTCGGGAACCGCCTTTGGAACCGCTTTGTTCAAGGTTCCGCCCGGTTCCAAATAAAATGGAACCGGAACCGGCGGTTCTGGAACCGGAACCGGCGGTTCCGGAACCGTGGACAAGCCTAGATGCAGGATAACACTGCCACACGCCATAAGAAAGCCATCTGCTCACTGAAATGAAAATTCATTAAACGCACCAGGAATTCATTAAAGCTATAAGCCATAAAAATGTGGACGTCAAAAGAGTCAAAGATCCACCGCCAAAGGGCCCCTGCGAAAACACAAGAGACGAACAACTGATCAACACATTCAGCAGCTGCACAACAAAGATCGCAAACCGAGGGGCCAATGAAGCTCCCCTACGTATGCAAAGAAATCCAATACCGCCAATCGATTGTGGATAGCTCTCCATGCCACACCGAGTGTCGCTCCGAGATATGAGGTGACCAAATTTAGGAACCCCATTGACCACCGGGAGAACGGGGTGGAAATGACAAAGAAGCCAATTTCAAAGTAATAATCCCATCATCAGAATGCATCCAAACACGCGTATCCTTTGAAGCCGGAGCTATGGGGACGCGAACAATATCCCGGACCAGATCCAAGTAAACCTCAATGAACGAGAAGGTGAAGTGCCAGGACTCGTCATAGAAGTAATCCGAGATGCGATGCCGAAATAGATGTCTATAATCCTGCAGGATACCAATCATATCTGCAATGGCGTAACCCAACCAGTTGTCAAGCCAAAATAAGACTTTGGAATTACACCCAGGGATCCAACAAAAGTCCTCCAAGAAACCAGTAATGCAAGGCCGAATCCCGGTCTAGATGGAAGAGGATCGACAAAGAGAACCGTCCGAAGTCAAATAACGTTTTCTAAGGGTTTTGTAAATCACAGAGTCCGAATTCATAACCTTCCAACCCAACTTAATCAGGAACGCATTATTAGCAACTATAATAGAACGGACGCAAAGCCCTCCTTTGGCCCGGGGCATATAAGATTGATTCCAATTTACCACCACCGAACCACTAGAGTTGACATCACCAGTCCAGATAAAATTATGGATGGCCTTTTCCATTTGCAGTAACAATGTTCGAGGCCACTTATAAACCATCATTGTGTGCACAAAGGAACTGGTGATCAACGAATCCACCAGGCAGACACGACCAGCCCTATAAAGATGTCCCTTTTCACCTTCTGAACTTGAGAATCACCTTATCAAAAATGGGTTGTAAATCCGCCACCTTGGGAGCACCTTTGGAAATAGGGGCACCAAGATAAACCATTGGGAAGGCCCCAACGTGAATACCCGTAATTGTCCGATACGGCCATGCACATGATTAGAGACCCGGTTCAAGAAGTAAACCTTGGATTTACGAGGATTGAAGGCCTAACCCGAGATATCCGCATATAGTGTGAGGATCAAGAAGAGCACGTGCATTCGCCGAAGAGGCCCCCACATAATCACAATATTATCCGCGTACATAATAGAAGATGGAAAAATGATCTTCTTAGGCGCCATGAACTACTGTAGTTGAATCTTCAATAAATTGCTCAAGATTTCAATCCAATGAACAAAAACCTCCGAAAAGCCAAACCAACGGAAGACGTGAATCAAAAAACCCCAATTAAGAGTATCAAACGCCATGGATATCAATTTTCAAAATCATGATGGCATGATTTCGCCCCCGCAAAACATTGAAGCCTTCGTAAAACCGTGAGCTATACAAATGTGAATCGCAGGGATAAAACCAAGCGTAGGAGACAAATAAGAAATGATAAAGCCCAACCGAGTCGCCAAAATCTTGGTAATAATCTTGAAAAGAAAATTACTCATAACGATCGGCATAAGGTTCTCAATAATATTAGCATCCTTAGTCTTTGGAATGAGCGCCATAAAACTAGCGTTCAATCTTGTAGGAAGGGACGCATTAATGAAGAAAAAATGAACCGCGGCGACCACATCTGCTGAAATAACGTCCCAAAAGTGCTGATAAAATATCCCATTGAAACCGTCCGGTCCCGGAGAACTGTCCGAACCCATATCAAAAGCCGCATCTTTAATCTCCGACTCTGAAGGAATAGCCGTCAAAAGAGTGTTATCTACCATACCAACCGTAGGAGAAATCACCTGATCAACCAAAGTATAATCCGAAATGGTATGCCCTGTGTCTGCAAAGAGCTCCGTATAGAAGGAAATGTTGTGATTCCCAAGAACAACCGGATCATCTGAGTAGCTACCATCGATCATCAGTACCTGGATCCTCGAGCGACCACTATGAATCTGACAACGATGATGGAAAAATGCCGTGTTACGATCCCCATCCTTCAACCATGCCGAGCAGGCTTTCTGCTTCAGGAATTCAAATTGTAATAACAGCGTGTGAGACAAAATGTTGTGTGCATCAAGTTCCATGTCACGACGCACAGTAGTGCAGCCCACGGTCTCAACATCGCTCGACCGCGAACTTTCTCCATCTGGCTCTCCACCTGATGATTAACATCACCAAAGACGTCTTTATTCCAAACCTTAATAGTCTGGCGCAACCGCTTGAGCTTCCACATGACGCGCAATAGAGGATGGCTTGGTTCATGGTTTGTGTACTCATATTGATCGCCGCACGCTCTGGTTGGATTTGAGGAATTTTGGTCTGGATGATCTATTGCTTATTGGGGATTTTAATGCTATTGTGGGCCATCATGAGAGATCAGGTAGTGGCACTTTACCCCAGGATTCTTGCAAGGATTTTAGGGATTTCTTGGAGGACGCTGGTTTGTTTGCGGTGCCGACTACAGGTAATTATTTTACCTGGTGCACCACCCGTATGCCTCATTCTCTTCTTCAGGCTAAACTGGATCGTGCCCTCGCCACTGGCCATTTCTTTGCCTTGTGGCAAGCAGTTAAAGGTTTGGTTCTCCCTCGTATTGGCTCGGATCATCACCCTATTTTGGTTTGCTGTTCGTCCTCCATCACTCGGGGTCCAGTTCCGTTTTGCTTTCAACGCATGTGGATTTGTCATGATTCATTTCGGGAACTGGTTGTCTCCCCCTGGAATCAGCCGTGTCTATCCCCTAACCCTCTCTTGCGCATCATGTGGAAACTAAAATGGTTGCGTCAAGCTTTTAAGGTCTGGAATAAAGAAGTGCTTGGGGATGTGAATCGTCAAGTGGACTAGCAGATGGAAAATGTGCGGCAAATTCAGGCAGAGATTGAGGCTTTGGTTTTCTCTGCTGCCCGTCGGGATTTGGAATTCAAAGCTCAATGTGCTTTATTTAAAACATTGCTCTTACAGTCGGAATTCATGAAATAGAAGGCGCGCTCTGACGGGCTTAATGATGGGGTTCATAATACTACGTTTTTTCATCATCGGTGTAAGATTCGGGAGGGACATTCGGGGATTCAAGGTTTGATGATTGATAGCATTTTCTTAGATGATTCGGTCGTTCTAGGGAATCATATCACATCCTTCTATACGGAGCTTTTCTCTGATGTTGGGAGTTCCAACGTGGATTATTCTATGGTGGATCGGGTCATCTCTCTGGTGGTGGAGGCAACGCATAATATCTTTTTGACGGATATCCCATCAGATTCAGAGATTAAGAATGCAGTTTTTGAGCTAGGTTCGATAGCTCTCCCGTCCCGGATGGTTTCAATGGGGTCTTCTATCGTCACTATTAGGACATCATCTCAACAGAGGTTATCGACGGGGTACGTTCATTCTTTATTAGCTCGACCCTGCCATCAGGGTTAAACACTAGCTTTATGGATCTCATTCCAAAGACTCAGGACGCGAACACTATTGACAATTTTCATCCGATTGTTATGAGTAATTTCCTTTTCAAGGTTATAACGAAGATTTTGGCTACTTGTTTGGGAGCTATCATCTCTGTATATGTGTCTCCTACGAATTTGGATTTATCCCGGGCAGACAAATTCACGATTGTATCGCTATGGTTTCAGAAGGATTCAATGTCTTGCAGGGATGGCTTGATGATAATATGATCTTGAAAATTGATATCCGAAAGGCTTTCGACATGTTAGACTGGGGCTTCTTGATACACGTTCTCAATCGGTTCAGTTTCATGGAGACTTTTGTTCATTGGATTGAGGTTATTCTTCGGTCTTCCAGGATTTCAATTTTGCTTAATGGGTCGCCAGTTGGGTATTTTTCTTGCTTTCGTGGAGTTAGGCAGGGCGATCCTTTATCTCCTCTTCTCTTCTGCATTGCGGAGGAGATTCTGAGCAAGCTTATTGGGGTTGCGGTGGATCATAATCAGCTTGGGCTGTTCACTGCACCTAGGAATATTATTTTCCCGTCTTCGATTCTCTACGCTGATGATATTGTTATGATGTGTGGGGCTTCTTTGGTTAATGCTCGTACTCTCCTCCAGATTCTCACTCGGTATGCTGATATTTCAGGGTAGGTCTTCAATCCAAGAAAATAGAAGGTTTATTTTGGTGCACGGGTATCTTCTTATGTGCACGGGCGTATCCAAGATATTATGGGTATCCAGTTAGGGGCATTTTCTACGGTCTATCTAGGAGCTCCAATCTTTAAGGGGGCTCCGAAGGCCGCAGAGTTGCAGCATGTTTTTTATAAGGTCATTCTGAAGTTTTGTAGATGGAAAGGGACGACTCTTTCTCTTGCTGGCAGAGTCTGCCTGGTCAATTCAGTT
Source organism: Rehmannia glutinosa (assembly GCA_016081115.2). Taxonomy (NCBI): domain Eukaryota; kingdom Viridiplantae; phylum Streptophyta; class Magnoliopsida; order Lamiales; family Orobanchaceae; genus Rehmannia; species Rehmannia glutinosa. The sequence continues at coordinate 66,036,047 of CM071931.1, read as the reverse complement.
ATTACTAGCTCCTTAGTGCATACGATGATGATTTACAAGTAGCCGAGATCCTTGCTTAAGCAAATGGAGCAAGCCATGCGTAACTTTATTTGGACTGATGATGTAAACTCTAAGGGTTCGGTGGTCGTCAACTGGGATCGGTGTCGTATGCCCCGGACGGAGGGGGGGCTAGGCGTCCGCTCTATTTCAGTGGCAAATTCTGCTTTTTTGATGAAGTTGGGATGGAAGGTTATGACTTCGAACTCTGTGATCTTCCAGGTTCTCCGCAAACGTTATTTGACTGCGGATGGATCTATTCGGAGATCTTTTCTTCCTTCCTCGATATGGGCTGCGATCATGCCCTGTATTGAGGATTGTTTAGATGAGTCTCATTTGCCGATCCTGGGAACCATTCCGCAGCAATTATTTTGGATTGATAACTAGTTGGGCTATTATGCGTTCTTTGATAAAATTGGTATTTCGCAGTATAGATATATATTTTGGCAAAGTATTTTCGCATACTTTTATGAAGGGTCATGACATTTCACCTTCTAATCGTTGAGGCTTACCTGGATCTTGTCAGGGACATTGTTCATGTCCCCATCGCACAAAATTCAACGGACACACGGGTATGGATGCATTCTGACAATGGGACTATTACCTCAAAGATGGCTTATTCGCATATTTGGCCCCAATCCCCCATGGTCCATTGGGGCTCTTGGATTTGGTCCCCTCACATTCCGGAATGCCGCCGGTTGTGGTCCAAGCGGGCTATTCACAATCGTTTGGTTGTCTTGATGTTCGCGCCCCTGGGGAGTTTTATTGCCCTTCGCTTGTCGTCTTTGTTGTGCATCCGCTGAATCTATTGACCATTTGTTTGTCTCTTGTGTCTTTGCAGGGATCTATGGTGTTGAATTTTTTTTGCGGCGTTTTGGTATTCTTCCTTTACGGCCTACAGTTTTAATGAGCTCTTGGTGCGATTGATGAATTATCGGTTCAGTGATCGTGTTGTTTTTTTATGGCATGTGGAAGCTATCTCGTGCATCTCGCTAATCTAGCACATTCGAAACGATTTGGTTTTCAAAAATAAAGTCCGGACGGTGGAAGCGCGATCACCCATCTCGGGTTTTTATTATTGAATCATCTTCATTAGATAGCGGATCTATGGACAATCATCAAAAAGACCTCTTTATTCTCAGCGCCTCCGTTGCCGGGCGTGCGCATGGTGTTCCCAAGACCGCGGGTTGTTAATCGCGTAAAACCCCTCCTGGGATGGATTAAAGTTAATACGTTCTGGGGCGCCGGGTAGTCTTACAGCTTCTGGGGTCTTCCAGAACTGTAGAGGCTTCTTTCGGGGCTGCTTTGTGGATCGTTGTGGTGTTGGGTATGCGTTTGAGGCTGAGTCGATGGCGGTAATGTGGGCTATTCATTATGCATTTGCTAAGAGTTGACTCAACCTAGCTCCGATCAATTCCATTTATGTGGTG